>JAYESA010000013.1:133741383-134023883 GCA_036927795.1 Iris macrosiphon | reverse complement strand
GACTTGACTCTTTATATGTATTTCATGCTGGACTCACTACACGTTCTTGTGCCCAGACTTACTCTTAGTTTAGATTTCTTGTATCTTGCAGTCATTACTATCTTGCTCTGACATTCATGCATCTTTACCTTTATGCACCAGTTATACATATTTTCTTGTTTCATATTTGCTTCACTCTTCTTGCTACTTGCTATAACTGTTTTATAGTTTTTATCATTTAAATGGAACTGCTGTTAGAGATGTACTTGCTCCAGTCCTGACTGGACATATTTTTCCAGAGTATCCGGAGGATTGGTGTCCGACATTTTATGGACCTGAGCCTGTCGATGGTGTAGACAGGGACCCTCTAGTTTAGGAGTGATTTCCGGGTTGGTAGCCGGGATCACTAAGACCTTGTTATTGTTTTTATTAGCTTTAGTACCGGATTTGTCTCCGGTTTTGGATTTGAGACCTTGTATTGTATATTATTTTGGATGATGTATTATTATTATTGATGTTGTGGTTGTTGTAGTAGTTGTTGTTGGTTAGACTTTATAGTTGTTAAATTTTTGTGTTATCCTATCGTGCTTAGATTCGTGATTGAGTACTTGAGATTATCATTATGATATTGCTCCTCCGTTTGGAGTTGAGATCTTGACAGGTTTATATTGATTGCGTGAGATTGTTCTAGATAGTTGACCTAGACAGCGTTCTACCGCCGATGCTGCGGCGTAGGCTGGACGTACCCACGACTCATGTCCCATTTTTTGGGTGCGGGTCGTGACACGACACTATCCCCAAACACACAAGCACATGCCAAATTGATCTATAGGACCAAATGACACACACAACAAATGTCAATCTTGGAATTCCCCCAAAATTGACACAAAGCACCATAACTTTCTCAATAGGCCTCCTATGAACACAAAACCAAATTCTATGGGTAGCCTATGCATATAGGTTGATTACTCATGATTAAATCTCATATTTAGAACCTAATTTAAGGACAAAAACTGAATTATACCTATTGGGAGATGGATTCCCAATAAAACTTCCAAAATTGTTGAATTTGGCCTCCAACTTGTAGATCCTTGCTCCTCTTTGTAGACCCTTGCTTCCTCTTTCTAGATCCTTGCTCTTCTAGTCTCCATTGGTGATTTGGGAAGGAATTGGATAAAAATTTGGTAGAATTTGGTTGAGAAAAATTCTAGATCTAAATTTGGAATAAAAAATGAAGAGAGAGAAAGTTTTCATCCCCTTTATATAGGCCTCACTTGTCCCCTCCCTCAAGCTACTATGTAAATTCTAAAATACCCCTTGGAGCCTCTAATGAAAAAATTAATTAAGGAGGGAAGCTTCGAGTCCAATGGTTTAATTAATTTAATCATTCTCCTAATTAATGGGCTTTTTAGTTGGGCTCGATTCTAACAATTAATACATGTTGGTCCATGAGTCTAAACTAAACTAGTTAGGTCCACTAACACAAGTCCAAAAATAAATCTAACATGCTAATAATAAATAAATAATACAATAAATAAATATTTAACATGCATAATATTTAATTAATTATGAAATGACCAAGATACCCTTTTCTAGAAAATACGGTAGTGACAAGTCTATCCCCCTTAAAATAATTTCGTCCTCAAAATTTAAGGGTGATCGTACTCCTTCTAGGTCAAACCCCCAGCAATCATAGTCTAATAAGGTCTTATCTCACTAATAAATAACATGCATGGTCATGGTCTCCACCTGTATTATTACTGTTTTCTCTGTCAGGGTATTCTATAGCTACACTAACTATATAACACAAGCATCCGAAAGGTACTAAAGAAGCAATCAATCAAAATAGATGAAAGGAACAAAAAGAAAGAACGAACTCTCTAACCCATCACCTGTAGTATTGGTCTCCTCGACCGTCATCGCAAATGCTCCGCCCTACTGAGGTAGCTCCCTCTGCGGGTGATGAGCAATCGGTGGTGCTACAGGTCACCTAACTCCACCTCTCTGCCCTCGATCTGCATCATGGCCTGTACGTAGAAGTGTCCAGAGACAGTCCTTCACCATATGCTCCATTGATCCATAATATAAGCATGCTCCAAGTCTCTTCCGGCACATCTCCCAAGTGTGCCCAGTCTTCTTGCAATAGGTGCATTAAGAAGCCTGTTGCACCTGTCTCTGAGGCTGCTGTGGTATCTGTTGTACTGGAGCTTGCACTAGAGCAACAATAGGTTCTGGCATCTGATATTGCTGTTGATAGGTTCCGAATTATACTGGAAACTGCTGTTGCTGGAACCGCGATATCTTTGCCGGTCCTGCACTGCTACTGTCACCCCTAAACATATCACGGTCCCTCTTCGGCTTCAGGTTCCACTCCCGCTTGACCTTGCGTGCCTCCGAAAGTATCTCAGAATACGTCTCATAGAAAGACGGAATGAGAACCTTCACTTCCCAATTCAGACCCTCGCGAAAACGGATAGCCCGAATTTCTGGCTCTCTTACCAAGTACTCCACAAATCGGCTCAGCCTCCCGAACTATGCGGCATACTCCTCTACGGACAGGCTCCCTTGTGTAAGGCTCTCAAACTGCCTTCCTAATTCCAATATGTCCATCCGAGTAAAGAACTTCTTCTTAAAGAGATCCTTGAATATCTCCCAAGACTGCCCTGCATCAGTAAGAATTGGCTCATTCCTGAATCAAGTGCGGGCAACGTCGAACAGTTGAAGTCCTACCGCCTCAACCTTCAGATCCTCCGCAATACGGGACGCCTTCATGATTCGCTCGATATCTTCAAGCCAATCATCAGCATAGACTATACCTTCTGTACCCTTGAAAACTCGAGGCACAAGCTTCTCGAAATTTTGAATGTTGCCTAGCTTGATCTGAATATCCTGTGGCTGTGGAGGAGCCTGTCTCTGAACTGCTACTATAGCTACCTGATGGGCATTTTTCATACTCTGTCGCATGATATCTGACTGCCTGTGCTGGGCTTCTATCTGTGCCCTCTGTATTTCCATCATCTCTCTAAACAGTGCAACCATCGACGCGGTATCTCCTGAAAATGGAGGTGGTGGAAGTCCCTCCGAAGCAACTGGAGTAGTCCTTGGAACAGGTGGCAGAGAACCCTCGAAGGCAGCCGAGACTCCTACGTGAACTGATATCGTAGGAGATAAAAACCCTACTGCCTGAGTGGAAGATTAAGAGGTGGCAGACCTCGCAGAAACTGCTCCCGATCGATGTGATCTAGTCTTCGGCGGCATCCTGAAGACAGATCGAAACAAAAGATATCAATTCGACACAAGATAAGATATTATCAAGGAAGGAAAAAAGTATTTAGAAGGAATCAAAAGTAGCAATTCAATTCAGATTGGAATTCCTAGTTGTGATTGAGTATCCCTCTCTCATCCTAGTATCATATGTCCTATCGCAGGCACACAGTAGTACAATGATGAGAACATAAAATATTATATTTTTATTCCTTAATATATATTCTTTTATGCTTATTTAATGTCTAAAGATACTCATTACTTTTATATTTTGATCTAGGATGCAATTGGAGTCACTAAAAGCAAAATTGAGCTAATTATCAATTATGTACAGTTCTGACACCTTGTAGAAAAATGGTCATAACTTGCTCATCCGAAGTCCAATTGAGCTGATCCAAATTGATTCGGAAACCTAAGTGATAGAGACACAATTTTGCTGTTTTGAGTTTCCCGAGATTCTGGCTGAATCATGAACCAAATCACGCTTGAAGTTGAGTCAACTATGCTGTGCACAAAAAGTGGAGCTGAAATAACCATTTCCCAACTTGTTCAAAGATTTTATTTTATTGTTTGGGTTGTTGTAACTATTAGAGGATTTGTGGGAAGATATTGTGATCTTCAAACAACTAATTTAGAGTCTATAAAAGGGATAGAGATCAGGAGGAAATGGAAGAACAACACACAACTCTTCTTCCTCTTCTCCAATATTCTTTTGAAGTTTTCTTGAACATGCGGAGCTAAAATTCTTGTTGGTCGAAGAAAACGGAAGCCTCAGAATGAATAAAAACTTGTGAGATCTAATTTGTGTTTATATCTTTGATTTTTGCTTTAAGTATCGAATATTTTCTTATGCATATTTTCATGATTATCTTGTTTAATGACTAGGATGCATACAAGTTTATTATTCCTGACAATCTAATGCTAAATTAGATATTGAATCCGTAATTATTTGATCCCTCTAATTTGTAAAGCAACCAAGATTTAATGAACTGCTTTGTTTTATTAGATCTTAGGAGGAAAACTTTTGACAAAATTAAATGCAACTGCTTGTGCTTATGTTGTTTTGCTTCATCGATCTCATCGAGTTTAATATGCTACTAGATTAAACCTTTAGCGCTTGTCTGGGGTTGTTTAGTAGTTAAGGTTAATTAGATCGCTTGTTTTTAATTAATTGTGGCTGAAGGAGATAGAAAAATAATTCCAACGATGAATATTCAAGTATGAATTAATATATACTTGCATCGATGATCAGTTTTAAGATTCCAATAGTGGATGTTGACTGAGACCAACATTTTTTTCTTTGATTATTTTAATACTTTAATTTTTTTTAGCTCTTTTTAATTTGCTTTGATCCAAAACTTTCCCCCCATCTTATTTCACATAGCATAAAGATCAAACTAATTGCTCTTCGTGGGAACGATCCTTACTCTCACTACTACATATTATTTTAAGAGTAAAGGTTTTATTTTTGGGTACCTACGACAGCACGCCATACAACTAAATCGTTGCACTACCACGACATCGTATAACTTGCAAAGCCTGACCTGCCTGGGCCACCACTAAAAATGTGTCACGACCCGCACCCGGTATAGGGATGCAAGTCGAGAACAACGCCCAGCCTACGCCGCAGCATCGGCGGTAGAACGCTGTCGGTGTTAACTATACTATCTAATTATCTCACAAAATGCATAATCCTCCAATAATATCTCAACTTTAAGAAGAGAGTAATCAACACAATTCAACACAATACTCAATCATATTCTATGGCATGAGAAGATATCACAGAAGTCTAACATAACTATGCAGTTAATATAACAACAACAAATAGAAATAATATCCAAACACAAATATATGCCGAAAACAAATCCGGTACAAAATGCTAAAGGGAAACTAACTATGCTAACTAGTGAATCCGGCTAAATCTTCCGACGGTCACTCCAGAACTAGTGGGTCCAAGTCTGCACCATCTATAGGCTGAGGTCCGTAGTATGTCAGACACCAATCTCTCGGATCCTCTGAAAAATATTTTTCAGTCAGGAATGGAGCGAAGTACAACCCAATAGCAGTTCCAATTAATTGACAAAAACTATAAAGCAGTAAAATAGAAGATGCTATCTACGATGAGTATATAACGAATAATCAAGAACAATGAGAGAATAGACAATACTAGCAACAAAATATAATCAATGCGTACAAGAATAAAGCACTGAACTATAATGTCAGAATAGAACAAGGTAATCAATGAACTGAATAATGGAATCTACAATAACTATGTGATTTGAGATACTAACTAAATATGTGATCGGCCTGGGTGATTCAATGATTACACTAAGGAGCTAACTCAACCATACGTGAATTGCATGGTTAGTTAGTAGCCAATGATTACACTACTTGCCGATAGTTTCTTGATCACATATTTAATTAGTATTTTCCCCGCTCCGACTGATATGATGGATCGAATCATGACACGTCACTAGCCAATGTATCCAATGTTTAATCTACAATATTCAATATTATCCAATACCAACAAGGACAGTATCCGATACCATCTCCATAATCAAGGTAATATCCCATGACTGACGATCCAGTAACAATACCAATCCATGTACCATCGTGTCAAGAATCATAAGTAATATTTCTAAATACTTGAATTATAGTGGTAATCAAATAATGGAAACTATCAGAGAATGTACTCGCCTGTGGTCCAGAGCAAATGATGAAAAAATAATGTCCGAACTGGTGTCACAGACCTATATATGAAATATTACATTAATACAAGTTTTTGGGAAGAGAAATAAATTAAACTAGTCAACTTTCTAGATCATAAAGTCATTTCTAAGTCAAAAGTCAAACTAGGTCAACTCTAAGTCAACTATGGTCAACTATAGTCAAATTATGGTCAACTACCTATTTCTAGGTTGTATGAGTCTAACTCAAAGATATTGGGCTCACACACTATGAATCTAGGCCATACAAGCTGCATCTTAGGATACTAAGATACCGTATCTCAGGATACGCAAACAAGGGATAAATATAACATATATGTACATATCAAATAATATTATATATATAAAATCCTAATTACAAATGCTAAATGGATACCTTAGTTTTGAACCAACTTGGTATTGTAATACTAAACCTCTATCTTGATATCCAAACCCAATACCTTGATTATCCTCCAATACCTTGATACTTACCTTGGCATCTCAAGGTAAATTCAAAACCTTATTTATACTAACTACCCAACAATAATTATAAACTACTATGTATTTAATATTTATATAATCCTATATACCTTATTTTAGTCACCTTAATACCAACCCATAATTAGTTTACAACTATCCTATTACTTTTGCCAATACCTACTACTCATACCTTGGTATATCTTGATACTTACCTTGGTATCTCAATGTAATTGCCAAAATCTCATATATATACTAACTACCCATCAATAATTACATATATCAATCCAATATAACTCTAGTATGTACTAATAGAATAATACTAACTACCAACTACACACTAACTATTAATACATATATACGTATATACATACCTATAAATATATAATATATAAAAGATACTCATAACAATTGATAACTAAAATATACTAACTATTCTAATAAATTTATATGCTACAACTAAATATATACATATATAGTATACTATAATACAAATAGCAATTATGAACATATTTATATATATATATTAATTACCATATATATATATATATATTTATATATCTATATATATATTAATATCTAATATATTAAAAACTGCCAAACAGTCGCTAAATACCCTGTCCGCTGTCGCAGAAAGCTGCTGTGTATATAGATACACTACAGTTTTTGTGACAGTTTTCTGCACTGTCACTAAAAAATATCGCTGAAGCTTCTGATACTCTGCTGATACACTGTTGTTTCAGCGACAGTTTCCTGCAACTGTCGCTGAAAAGCTGCTACCGCTGCTGCTATTTGCATTTGTTGCTTCTGTTGCGACGCTTCTGGCTCGCTGTTGTCGCTGAAAATATATGTATATATATATATATATATATATATATATATATATATATATATATATATATATATATATATATATACAATATATATAAATACATATATATAACCCACCATATATATTTATACAATATATATTTAAATACATATATATAACCCACAATATATATTTATACAATATATATTTAAATACATATATATAACCCACAATATATATATTTATACAATATATATTTAAATACATATATATAACCCACAATATATATTTATACAATATACATATAAAACTATATATAACTATACATACACTTATACATAGTAAATTGTATAAAATACCACATAGTAACATACACACACACACATAGTAATATGTATATATAACTATACATATATGTATATATATATATATATATATATATATATATATATATATATATATATATATATATATATATATATATATATATATAATTATACAATAATATAAATACATAACAATATATAATATAACTATATATATAACCACATATAAATATATCTACTATATTATATATACATATGCTACCACTTATAAATATATATCTACATGTAGAAAAATAGCTACATAATAAATATACACATATAATATATACATAGATACATAGATCTAAGGCACAACACTATATATATATATATATATATATATATATATATATATATATATATATATATATATATATATATATAAAATTATACTTCTCCATGAAATAAGAACACAAAGAATTAGATATATAATTAAATTGTACCAACATGGACCATATCACCTCGTAACCCATTATTTCTAGGATACGCATGCGACACGAGTCCACCACACATCCAAATGTACCCCGAAGGACACGAACAAGTCACATATATTATTTATGAATAATACGAAGAGTAAAAAATAAATCTACGTGTCGGTGTCAAAATGTGACATGCTCAAAGTCTCGCGTCGGAGGAAAAACCCCCAAATCAACATGTATCACCAAATTGATGGAATACAACTTACACGTACCCAATTGTGGACACGACACTAGCCCCAAATACACAATCACATGCCAAATTGATCTATAGGACCAAATGACACATACAACAAATGTCAATATCGAAATTCTCCCAAAATTGTCACAAAAGTACCATAACTTTCTCAATAGGCCTCCTATGAACACAAAATCAAATTCTATGGGTAGCCTATGCATATGGGTTAATTTCTCATGGTTAAATCTCAGATTTAGAACCTAATTTAAGGGTAAAAACTGAATTGTACCTATTGGTAGATGGATTCCCAATGAAACCTCTAAATTGGTGAAATTGCCTCCAACTTGTAGATCCTTGCTCCTCTTTGTAGATCCTTGCTCCTCTTGGTAGATCCTTTCTTCCTCTTTCTAGATCCTTGCTCTTCTAGTCTCCAATGGTGATTTAGGAAGGAATTGGATAAAAATTTGGTAGAGATTTGGTGGAATTTGGTTGAGAGAAATTATAGATCTAGATTTGGAATAAAAAATGAAGAGAGAAAGTTTTCATCCCCTTTATATAGGCCTCACTTGTTCCCTCCTTCAAGCTACTATGTAAAGTCTAAACTACCCCTTGGGGCCTCTCATGAAGAAATTAATTAAGGAGGAAAGCTTCTAGTCCAATGGTTTAATTAATTTAATCATCCTCCTAATTAATGGGCTTTCTAGTTGGGCTCAATTCTAACAATTAATACATATTGGTCCATGAGTCTAAACTAAACTAGTTAGGTCCACTAACACAAGTCCAAAAATAAATCTAACATGCTAATAATAAATAAATATTTAACATTCACAATATTTAATTAATTATGAAATGACCAAGATACCCTTTTTTAGAAAATACGGTAGTGACATAGCGCTTGACTCTTCGTTGCTTTTTGCAGGACATATACCATGTCATAAGGTGATAGCAACATTGTATATGTGGCTAAATGAAAATTGAGTAAGCTTGGCTTAGTCATCAATACCTGGAGAGGATTTACTCTGGATATGACATGAATGGTTTGACCTGACACGTAATGTCGTATCTTCTGAAAAACAAACATTAAGGCTAGGCATTATTTTTCTACCGGATTATATCGATGTTCAACGCCGACCATCATGCGACTAAGATAATAGATCGCCTGTTCATATCCTTTGTTACTCTTCTGTGCAAGAAGAGCTCATAGGGAGTGATCCGTTGCTCAAACATACCGCACAAATAGTTTTCCTACGATTGGAGACACCAAAACTGATGGATTTGTTAAATATCATTTGATTTCTTCGAATTCTTGTTGACATGCTCCATTCCAGACAAAATGATACGTCTTTCTTCATTAACTGAGTGAAGGATCGACATCATCCCGAGAGATTGGAGATGAATCTCCTAATGTATTCCAGACGACCTTGAACACCACCAAGTTCTTTGAGATTACGTGGAGGCAGCATTTCGAGGATATCCTTGATTTTATCGAGGTTAACATGAATACCTTTAGAAGTTATAACAAATACGAGGAACTTGCCACTGGAGACTCCTAGAAAGGATTTAGCTGGATTCATTTTCAATTGGTGGTGGTAAATTAATTCGAACACAGTCTTCAAATCTTGAAAGTGATCATCTTTAAGACGACTCTTGATAGTAATATTATCCATATATCATTCTACTATTTTCGTAAATGCTTCTGAAAAATTATATTCATGGCTCGTTGATACGTTGTACCCGCATTCTTCAAGCCAAATGGCATGACTATATAACAGTAAACTCCCAATAGAGTACAAAAGGAGGTATTTTTCGTTATCAGGTGACATATTAATTTGATTGTATCCAGAGAGTCCTTTCATGAAGGACATATATTCAAATTCGCATGTATTATCGATCATGACATCTGTGATAGAAAGAGGGAAATTCGTCTTTTGGTTAAGCCAATTTCAGATCTCGATAATCTACGCAGACCCGAACCTTTCTATTTTTTTTATGACTGGAACGACATTGGCTACCCAGTCGGGATGTTTCTATTCTCGAACGAAGACACATGCTCTGAGTTTCTTGACTTCTACTTCAATCGCATCTGTCACATCCGAAAGAAACTGCCTTTGCTGCTGTTTCACCAGTTTAACATTCAGAAGATTATTGAACTTGTGTGTGGCTATTTGAGGATTTAGGCCAAGCATATTCTTGTAACTCTAGGCGAAGACATCAATATACTCCTTTGTTAACTGAGTAAAGCGTGTTGATCTACTTCAGGAAGACTCTTGCTAATAAAGATTGGTCTTGGGAAAGATTCTTCTTCTACATCAATTTAGACTATTTCATCCTCTGTAGGTGGTTCACGTTGCTCAACCCGAAGCTCCTATTATCCATTTATTGTGCCCATGGATCGTTCTCGACTGGTTCTAATAGTTCAACATCTTTATCATCTGGGGCAATTGATATCATATTTACAAAGAAAGACTATTTGAATACATCACCCAAGCTTTCGTCAGAATCCCATAATGACGAGTCAGAGAAATGAGAATGGATCTCTTCTTCTGATTCTGAACTTTCAGGACTTGTTGGTGGTATAACGTATTCCAAACCATGACCAGTCCATTGGTAGTATTTTTGAGAGAAGTAACATATAGGAGTCCGTCTGCCTTTTCCATAATTTAGTCCCAAACTAGGTTTTAAGTTGTTGTCCATCCCTTGCCTAATGTTCTTGGCTGGTTGGCTGTAACGATAAAATTTTGGATGATCCTCCTCAACCACCTGAGTTGAGGTCAATGCTCTAATTTTGTTAGAAGGAGGAGGAAATTTTTTTGTAGAAACACCTTCATAAGCAATACATATTTGTTGTATCCTATACAGCGGAACACTACCAATCATGGACCATTTTTGGTGTGTTAAGTGAAGCTTGCGAGTAGAGCTTGTGGGGTAATGTCCAGATTTTTAAATTTGATCTCTAGAGATACATCTTCTTGATATTGGTCTTGATCTCTGTCTGAATAACGATTCGAAGAAATTATATTGCATGATTTATACTTCTTACCCTTCTTGGATTTTGAATTGGATGATGCTGCTCCCTGTTCCTAATTTGGCAGCAGGCCGGGATGAATCCATATAATTCCGCCATGATCTGTGGTAAGAGGCACCAATTTCTCTGTTTGACTTCTAGGTGGCAGAAGATTTATCACTTCCATCGTAGCTCGAGATATTGGGATAACGTCGTTTGGGACTTCTTGTACTGAAAAGTCGCCGAATTGAAGAGATACCATATTGACAGTGACTGTCTTCTCTTTGTTGTGAAGGGTGATAGTGTCAGCTCCTCTTTTTCCGTCCTGGCTCCGCAAAATGTGCTCCTCCTCTGTTCCGCTGCTCCTCTGACGACCTCAAACTCTGGCTCTCCTGGTGGTCTAAATAATACTCTGCCTCTATAACAATCTATAGTAGCATGATGCCTACTCAACCAGTCCATTCTGAGTACAATATCGTACCCCGGAAGTGGCATGACGAGTAAGCTCACGCTCAACTCTCGGCCTCCTACTGACACTCTTCGGTCCTTGCAGTGATCACGGACTAGGATAATACCTCCACCAGTCATGATCTTGCAAGTTCTAGCTAATGGTTATGTGTCTAAATGATGTCAAAGTGCATAAGATACAGACACAAAACTATGGGAAGCGCCAGAGTCGAATAAGGTAAATGCGGGAATACAATCGAGAAGAACCTAACCTGTGATCAAGTCTCCTGCTGGCTCGATCTCCTCGACTGCCATGGCGTACTCTCGCCCCTGGGGTACACCTCTCTGCTGCTGGTGCTGGGCAAACTTCTGATGTTGCGGTGGAAGTGGTGCCCTCTGTTGTTGGCCTCCTAGTACGGCAGGTACCCTGTCTGGTCCTCTCTGGGCGGCTGCTCCACCCTGACCTGGACGAATGGTAGGGCAATCCCTCAACTGGTGTGTCGTCGATCCGCAGGACAGACATGAGCCCAATCTCTTCCTGCAGATCTCTCTAGTATGTCCTGTCTTCCCGCAGTACGCACACTGGATGGCGGGCTGAGTCTGCCTCTGTTGCTGCTGCTGGACCTGCCCTCGGGCTGGTGCCTGGTGCTGCTGGTGCTGCTGCTGAAAGGGCCTCTGCTGCTGCTGATAGTGTGGACGCTTGCCTGGTTCCGCACTACTGTTTGCTCCTCCGGAAACATCGCGTCCCCTCTTGGGCCTGAGGTCCAAGTCGTCCTCGGCTATCTGGGCATCCATCAATATGCCCTCGTAGGTAGCTGTGCGACGTCCCGACGTGCGAGACTTGATCTCCCTTGCGAGCCCCTTTCTGAACTTCCGGGCCCTGTCCCCCAGATCTCTAATCATCGATGGCACAAAGCGGCTCAGGCGGCAAAACTCCGCGGCATACTCATCGACGGACGAGCTCCCCTGGGCTAAGTCATGGAACTGACTCTCCAAAGCTTCCAGGGCAACATCAGGAAAGAACTTCTCCTTGAAGAGCTCCTTGAAAGCTTCCCAAGTGAGTCCCCTGTCAAGGAGTCTCGGCTCTGTGCGAAATCACGTCAAGGCAATGTCGAACATCTGGCTGCCGGCGGCCTCGATTTGAAGAGCCTCCGGAAGCTGCGCCAAGCGCAAGTTCCTCTCGATGTCCTCTAGCCAATCATCGGCGTAGAGTATCCCTTCTGTCCCCTTGAACTCCCGAGGCATCATCCTCTTGAAGTCCACAATGGTGCCCGGCCTCTGGTGGTGCTGACCAGGATGCTGCTGCTGCTGAGTGACTCTCTCCACTGCCTGGAGAGCCACCTGATGAGCATTCTCCATGTTCACCCTTATCATCTCTGTCTGGGCCTGGTGTGCCTCAGCCTGCACCCTCTGGGCTTCTGCCGACGTCCTCTGGGCATTGACCATGCCCTGAATCAAAGCGAACATCTGTGCTCCATCGACGGGCACACCTCCTGGATACTGAACTAGTGGTGGTGGTGGTGGTGGTAGTGGTGGAGGCGCCGTCGTAGCTATGGGGACCCTCTGAACAGGTGGTGGAGGACCCCCGAATGCTGCAGACACTCCCACATGCACTGGAGATGTAGGAGGTACTGCGGATGTCTGTCCGGCAAGGCGAGAGGTGGCAGACCTCTCTGACTCTGCTGCTCCGGTTCTCCGGGACCTGGTCCTCGGCGTCATCCTGAAGACAGATCGAAGGATTTAATTAAGGCAATAGACACGATATCATCAAGGAAGGACAGTAAATTTCTAAAGGAAAAATTATTAAGAGTAGTATTATAAGAATCAAAAATTCCTAATTGTGATTGAGCATATCCTCGGCCTAATTCCTATTTCCTAAAACAGGCTTGTAGTAATACTCTAAGCGAGCACCACTACGATATCGCTCTAATGCGAATCTAGGACTGGACCTGCATGGGCCACCACTAAAAACATGTCACGACCCGCACCCGAAATTTGGGCATGAGTCATGGGTACGTCCAGCCTACGCCGCAGCATCGGCGGTAGAACGCTGTCTAGGTCTCAACACAACATATATCCTGTCAATCGTCTCAACTCCATACGGAGGACAATGATAATAATCCACAGTTCTATAAATATACTCAATCACAAGCTATAAGAATAATGGCACGAAGAGAATGGAAAAAGTTCTATATAAACCAATCACAAAAGTGCAACACAAGTCCTGGGTCTAGATGACCTCACAAAGTCACAAAATAATAAATACAACTCAGTCTCAGTCTAAAACAATAAATATAGAAAAAGTAATCTAAGCACAGGCAGGTAAGATCTCCTCTAGGATAGGCAACTCCTCTGGGATTTCCGGAGTGAAATCTCCCTCTAATCCTGGGCCGTAATGAGTGGGGCAAAAGTTCTCCAGGTCCTCTGAAAAATGTTATCCAGTCAGGATTGGAGCGAAGCACAAGCACTAACAGCAGTTTCATTAAATTGACAAAAACTATAAACAGTGTAAGAAATACAAGATGAGAATAAACGCTGGAAATATAAAGTACTGGAGAAATAAAGTAGGCAATAGAGCATCTAGCAATGAACAATAAACAGTGAATGCTAGAACAAGTGAATCTGAATAAAAATAGACATTTAGCTAAGTGTTTGAATTATCAGTTTATTATGTGATCGGCTTGGGACTAGATCAGGCTGGTTATATATATGATTAGCTATGATTCTTGTAGGTCATGCTAACCATATGGTTAGCTATGATGCATGTAGTGGTCAGGCTAATCATATATAACAGCTATGATGCATGTAAATAGTCAGGCTGCACCCGACGTGAGAAGTGGGGTGAGCTATGATGCATATAAATGGTTGGATATGATCACATAATCTACTAATAGTTCTCCATCCCCCAGCTAGCACGATGGATTCCTATCATGACTCCTCATGATGGGGATCTAGGGTGCTAACTCGTGTATCGTGTCGGAATCAAGTATGTAATACAACTAGATTATAGAAGTAATCAACAAAATAAAAACGGTCAGAGATTGTACTCGCCTGTGGTCCTGAGCAAAAGGTGAGGATCGATGTCCAAAGTGGGATCACAATGACCTAATTATGGAAATAAATGTCAGAGACTGAATTAAAGGAATAACATGTTTAACTAAATTAAATATGAGGCCTCTAGGTCATACTAAAACCTACTGGTCAATACTAGGTTAACTTGTTACTCTAGGCTTCATATTAATACTAAGCAACCTTTACATACTAGGCATTTAGTAAAATATAACTCCTATTTAGATTCTAAGGTATTACTTAACCTATTTAACTCTTACTCAAACTAGTACTTGAAATATAACCCTTAACTCATAAACACTATGTATTAGCTAGGATACCAAGTACTTCCTGTGATACCTTAGGGAACTCACTGAAACATGTGCACACTACTAATCCTACTGATACATCCACACAGGCAAAAACTCACACTGATATTGGTACACATAGGCTCTCACACTGGTTGCTCAACACAGTTACACATTCACCCATGCATACCTAACCAACACATAGGTATTATCTCACACCTAGCTAATACACAGCTACACATTGGTTCTCATTGACACATAGGTTATCTGCACACTGCACTCTCTCTTCTCACACTCAAAATCTGCACAGCTGCACACACACTAGTTAGATACATAGCTACACACTTAACACACCCTGTTTTCACTCACAGAACTGAATCATGCACACACTGACATATACAGTTCTAACTCACAGTACTCACACATTGTTCACTGAATTCTAAACTCACATAGGCAGGCTGGTTGAATTACTGGTACAAACACATAGGTTCACATGATACACTGAGCTACACAGAAATACTAAATTCCTATACACCCAGGTATTACCACACTGTGTGCTCACTTCCTCATAAACCCCTCACTGCACATATCCTACCGATACTAACCCACTGTGTCAGTAAAATGCCCACTGATACACTGTTCTCCTTCTCTCACTCTCTCACAGAAATTACACACACACACACACACACACACTGTCACATAGGCACATAGATATCTCACTGCACACACAGGTTTTCTACACACACACACACAGGGAAACACTAGTTAACACACTGCATTCTCACACTACTCTCTCAAGTCTCTCTCTCTCTCACACACACAGCTACACATTAACACTCAGGTAAACACACACTGGTCACACACAGTAAACATCAGATACTGATACAAGTATACATAGTCTGAATTCTCACCCACACCCAACATTCATAAAAGTTCTAACTGATACACACAGTTCTATTCCTAACTAAGACACAGGAACTCACACTAGAACACACACACACACACTGAACCAGCACACACAGACACACACTGATATTCACATAAACAGTAAATTGAACTCCCCACTGACACAACCTACACACAGATACACTGAGACACAGATATAGATGCACTGAAACTCAGACATTGGTTCCTCACTGCATATAATACCTCACTGCACACACTGAATTCAGCATCCACACACACTGCTACACAGGTATTCAGTCATCTCACGCTGCACTCATACTACTTTTTGGAACACACACACTATCACCCAGAATTTATACTGCACACAGACACAATGGCACACCTAGTTCACAGCCATTGAACACCCATTCACTGATACCACAAGTTCCTACACTACCACACACATTATTCACACACAGCACACCCTATTGAACCTAACCCAATGCACACACACACAGGTATACTGAAATCTGAAGGAACCTAGGACACACACAGAATTAACTGAGACAAAATACTGATACCTATACACTCACACACAGACACTGCACAGTGAGACACACAAACTCGACTGTGCACAGGGAAGATCCCCACAGTCCATTTCTTCCCCAAATCACACAATATATATATACAATACATATGCAAATATATGTGTATATATATATAAATTAAACATGCAGTATTAGAATAAATTAGATAGGCAATTCCTAATAAACCTATCACCAAGCACCTGGAGTGCTGAATTCGAACTCATAATAAGAACTTATGAAAAATCCCCAAACAAAACCCTAAACGAGATCCAACCCTGCACGTTGGAGGAGAAAATCAGTCTACATGCAAACCCCTAGGGTTAGGGTTCACAAAAATTGGGGAAAATCCAATGTAGGTCACCAAAACCCAAATCAAAACCCTAAATCAAAATCTAAACATCAGGGTGGGTTCCTAATGGGCATTAACATCAGAAAAACAGAAATAAAAGAATTAAAAATTCGGATTTTACCTATAGGGAGATGGTTTTCCTATGAAAGTTCTTCTTCCCCAAGGTTCCTTGACCCAAGCTCCTTGCTTCCCTTTGCTTTGGAGGAGGAAGATGGAATCCTAGGGTTTGATTCCGAATTTGGGGTGGGGGAATTGGTTTTTCTAATGGAGGCTAGGGTTTCCTTTCTTCATGAAGGAGAAAAGGGTTGAGGGTTGCTCCCTTTTATATTAGAAACTAGTTTAGGATTTCTAATGCATAGGTTTAGGTTAAACCCCCATGTTAGGTCATGCAGAACTCAATTAACTCAGGTTTAGTCATTCTAGGGTTTGAGGTTCAACCCTAAAATTGAAATTATAGGGTTTATCTAGAATTTGGGTTTCAAACTAGGGTTTAGTCATTAGGGTTATAGTCCTAATGAGTTCTAGGGTTTGACCTAAACCAAACACAACTAACAACATATAAATAGTTTTAAAAACTCAGCAGATTAATTAAATACATAATTATTCAAAATAGTAAAATTACACAAATGCCCTTATCTGGAAATGTGGTAGTGACAGATAGCTTTAGCATCTATGAACTGTTTTATCTTCTTTTTCAAGACATAACAAGCCTTGGTAGGGTGATATACATATCAGGGGTACAGACAGTACTTCAGGTCATCTGTTTTACCAGTCTCATTTGGTTGCTTGATATCAGGCAACTGCAACTTGTTACTTTTTATCAAACATTCAAAAATATTGTGGATATCTCTATTGGCAAAAGAATATTCTTCTTAGGCTTGGAAGATTCTAGAGGCTTTTGTGATGGAGGAGAGGTGGGTCGCTTTGACAGGTTTATTGCCAAGGCCTCATTTTCTTTGCTGTTACGATTATTTGCACTGTTGTTATTGTTGGAGGGGCGTTTCCCTTCTGCATTAGTCATTTATAACCCCAAATTATATGCCACATTCGCATTACCTTCAGCAGCTTCATCCCCGATGATGAATGCCGTCAAGTCTTAAAATTGAGTTGGACCCGTCTAGAGACCTACTATAGGCAGCAGATTCTTTTTACAAGTATCAATGAATGCGTAGCCTGGAATATCGAAGGGTAACTTAAGAGTTGCTTGCCTAAAATGCTCTATGAATTCATGAGTGGATTTCTTCTCCTTCTATTTGATATCGATGAGCGAAGATATTGTAATATATATTTCTCCCTCGTAGAATCGTGAGAGAAAAAGATACTTCATCTCATCAAACGAGGATATGCAGTTATCAAGGTAAACTGTAATACCAATCGTAGTCTATGCCGGCCAAGCATCCCACGAATAATCTGGTAAGAAAAGTATCTTCTTTTTGCCGATGATCCATCATCATATTAAAGTAATTAATATATTGGCTCGGTGATGTCCTTCATTCAAATAAGACTATCGATCGGGGTTTGTATTTAGGAGAGAATGAAACATTATCCCAATAAGGAGGATAGGGTTGTTTAATCCCCAGATTGTTGGATTGGTCTTTTTTTTAAAATATCGACTTATGCACACAACTCTCGGATAGCTTCGAGAGAATCTTCTGGTCGGAGTGGTGTAGTTGACTGATAAGATCCTGGTTTAGGACTGCTTCTGGATTTGTGTTATTCTGCAGAGGTGTTATTCCAGGAGTAGGCTATACATGTATGAATGGAGCCACTTAGACAGATACTAGGTATCGCTCTAAATGGCATAACTAGGAACTTCCAATAACCATATCTAGATATGAATGGCGTCTTGGGTATGTCCTACTCTCTAATTTTGATCTGATGATACCCAGACCGCAAATCAATCTTAGAAAATATAGTTGCCCCACAGAGCTGATTAAACAAGTCATCTATCCTGGACAAGGGATACTTGTTCTTAATGGTTGCCATATTTAATTTTCTATAATCAATAACTAAATGCGATGAACCATCCTTCTTTTTAACAAGAAGTAACAGGGCTCCCCAAGGCGATGCACTAGGTCTAATGAATCCCTTGGTTCTCAACTCCTCAATGATCAGGTACAAGATCTCCAAATCAGATGGTGACATCCTGTAAACTCTCTCTGATACTGCTCTGCTCCCGATATCAAATCAATATAGAATTCTATGTCTTTAACTAGTGGTACACCTGGTAACTCATCGAAAAATACGTCAGAAAACTTACAAACTACCTTAGGAAACTGTACCTCCTCAGCCTATGCCATCATCAATGTAACCTGCAGATTGAGCAGCTTCTCGCCTGCTCCTCCTGATAAGTATATTGGCGGGCTTCCAGGTCTTCGATGACTGATCCTTCCCGAAAGCCCCAATTCTTTGATTAGCCGAACCAGAGCGATTTCATTGTCTAGCTCAAGACGGGGCAGGGCGATGAACACGGTCGATTCATATCGTGCGAAAGCAATTTCCATGTTCATTTCTCAGGCCTTGAGGGCCCAATCTACGTCATCTAATGCAAAATTGAATAAAAATTGTTGTGTGGAGGAATCAATATCTCGACATAAGCCAAAAGGTAGATCTTGTGCCACTCTACCAGGTCGTATGAAACTAGTATGCATCCTGGCTTTCAGGACCTCCGGTGACTCTACTGTACCTCTGAAGAATGAGAACTCCTCCCCATCAGGTAAATAATAGATAACCTTGCCACTATGGCAATCTATCATCGCGTGTCTCGTACTCAACCAATCCATCCCAAGGATGATATCATAATCGTCCATAAGAAACTCTATCAGCCTCGCAAGAAACTCTCTCCCCATACACTATAGCTCTACACGAGGGATATACTCTATCTACTCCTACGAGACCGTTACCAGTAAGTATATTCAACCTTACAGGTAAGGAATCAGACTCCAATCCAACTCGTGTCACAAAGCATACAGATATAAATTAATACAATGTACCATAATCAAATAAAGCTGAAGCTGAATGAAAGGGGATGAGAATGGTACCGCTACCACCTCTCCTACTGCCAAAGCCTCTTATATCGATAGTAAGAAGGCTCGACCTGTAAACACCCTATTTTCAGATTAATTTTAATATAATTTTTCTGGATCTTTTCGACATTTTGGATGAAGAACCAAGGTAATTATGAGTTAAAGATTTTTACAGGTAGTTTATTAGTGTTAAAATATTTTGGAAATAATAATTTATTGTGTAAAATGGAAAATCGGACGTATGGCATTTTTTGGTGAATTTATTGGACTCCGGAGCAACGATTTAAGGACTAAAAGCTATTGGTTTTTAAACCGAACCAAACCAAGCTCGGACCAACCCGGATCAAACCCACCATTGCGGGTCAGACCCGAACCGCGGAGGAGCCCGACCCGCTGCAAACCCTAGGCTGCCGGAAACTCCTGTAGCAGCCCTATAAAGCTCCTCCTCGGCGTTCGTGCCTAGCCCTAGCTTAAACCCTAAGTTCCCGCCGCCATCTACTTCGGTCAGCCGTCTCGAGCAGCGACCAACCTCCGCCGCACCCCGCTCGATCCAGGCCGGTTGAATACCCCTCCGCCCTCAGTTCGAACCCGTCCCCCAACTCCTCCCAGACCGCTGACCCCGTTCCCGTGAGCCGACCGACTTCCCCAACTCGAGCGCCGCTCCCCTCTGGTTGCCCAGTCGCCGGCGACGTTGAACCTCGCCGTCGACGATGAACCCGCTCCGCCTGTCGTTGCGGAGCAGCCGCCCAGCCCGCATCCGACCTCGACGCTTTCCCCTTCTTCCCAGAGCTCGCCGGACCGCTCGACTCCCATCCCGTCAGCGCCGAACCCTCGGATCCCCTTCGGTCAACCTCTGAGTACAGCAGCCCCGACCCCATCTTCGCCTCGCCAACTCCCGCGAAGCCCTCGGCCGGCCGGCCACCGACCTAGCTCCAACTCAGCGGACACGGCCACCCTCTGTACTAGAACACAGTAGACACCGCACATACCGCGAGGACACGAGCAGGACTCAGCTCGCGTCAATTTGGATTTCGGACACTCAGAATTCAAAACTCATGGGGCCCTGTTCAGGTACCGGTTTCTTCCTCATCGTAACACCATTTTCGATTCTGTCAGTTGCTATGCGTAGCCTGTATGACCCTCTCGGTGCCCGAAAAAACTGTTCGGGGCATCGCGTCCTGTGGTGATCGCACACCGCGATCCAAAAACAGAAAAAAATAATACCCTATTTCACCCCAGAACCGAGTACGCCCCACCACACGGGACGACTTGGTCGCACGCAGTCTTTACCGAACCGTACGCGTCGTTGATACGGTCGTGTGGGATTTCACAGAAGTGGATTCGGAGGTGCGTGCACCCCAGAATCAACGCGTATCCGCCGACGACACCCCGTATCCGACCTTTCTGGAACACGCTGTAACTTTGTGTACACACGTCGGATCGAGACGAAACTTGTGCCATCGAACTCATAGCAATACGCTGGTCCTGTGACCCTAGTTTGGTTCGATTCTGAGAACGTTGATAAAATCGCGTGTCGTGGGCCCCACCGGCTCCACTTGACGGACGATTTTGTGAACGGCTCATCGGAATCCAATTCTGAAAGTTTCGTTGAGTTCGTATCATCATTCCTGACTTATAGACACTGAGTTTGAGGAATTTGGAGACCTTTGACCCTAACACGCTTTTCGGTACAAAGTGGCCCACATGTGGACCCCGCTTTGGCCCGAAAATGACCTTTTTGCCCCTGTGTCCAAATTGGACGTAAGAACAGGCGTTTCTAGCAGTTTGACATCTTCTGAGACTGTTGGTGATGTTTATTACAGCTTTTGGAGTAGTACCCACAGGATCCACTAATACCGGGATGACTGTTGGTATTCGGACATCAGGCAAGTGTACCTTGCCAAACTCTGCAGTATTGTTATATATTTTTCCTTGTTTCATTATATTGCTATGCATGCTCAACCTAGGACCGTGTGACGTACTTAGCGTCCGATTATCAGTCGGGTGCCAACACTGTACGTAATGTTGGGTACTGTCATTTAGAGATGGACATTCGTGACACTTTATATACTCGTACTTGTCTTATCAAGTACCATATGACCCAGGATACTTGATACTGTTTATGAGACAGGATATTCCCAAGATATTTGTGGTGATCCTGTATAGGATACAGGACTTGACAGAGATACTATATTCATAGATACATATGACTTGTTGCATTAGTGATAATCCCGCTTGACATGGACATGAGACGTTATGGTCATGATATACATGGTTACATTAGGTGGGGAGAGACACACAGGCTACAGGCTATTTTCTATATATATCTACTACTATTGTGAGGCCGTAGACTCTCGTAGCAGAGCTAGGCACATTACGTGTTATTACCACTACCGGCTCCCCGACACAGAGCTTGTAGTGGCTCAGCCTGAGTACTCGTGATGCTCTCATCTTGCATTTTACTTAGATGGTTACTTACTTGCCCTATTTATTTCATTATTTGCTGCACTGCTTATATTTTGGCTTGTATATTTTCTGTACCTTGCTATGTCCCCTGAGGACCTGGATATGGATTGTGTCCCCAGGATTTGAGGACGAGTCTATCCCGAGGTATACGGAAAAGGAGCAGGAGCTGATCCAGGAGTTGTACCGCCATCCGAGGACGAGGTGTTAGCCGAGGACTTCTCTTGAGCATCCATGTTTCATGCTCAGTACTTATTTATTTATTTCAGTCATTTATTTATGGTCTGTTGAACCATGTATCAGATATTTATCGGGTTGTTCCCCGAAGCACTTGTTGAGACTGATTGATGATTTATATTTCTTTATTTACCCTGTGGATCATATTTCGTATCTTGTGTGGATGAGATTAGTTGTACCATGTGGTCGTAGACTTGTTATATTACAGCTTAAGTATGTCCTGATGGATCCATTAAATTGGGTTTGTCCATCGGTGCGTACTGCTGGCCATTATCACGCGTCCGGTCCCTCGATATTTTGGGACTGGGGCGTGACATGGTTTTTGTGGTGGCCCATGCAGGTCTTCGACTAAATTATTCAGTTTCAACTTAGAGACCGAACCAGCCCGCCCTAAGGATAGAATAAGTTCTAGAATCTCATCCATTATTTAAACCATTATTAAACTCTTTATCGAACTTGAAATTGTTACTTGAACTGCATCCTGTATTGATTCCTCTGAGCGTTCTTACAGTTTATATTTTGTTGCAGAGAAATGGATCCCAGGAATGGAGACGAGATTCCTTTGGACACGCCACACGACGATGTGGTTACTGATATAGACGGAGTGACTCCAGGGAATGGAGGACAAGCATCGCAGAACACTCAAACCGGACAACCTAGTCCAAGGTTCCGGAGAGATGACATCCCACCTCCACCATAGTTCACTCCCCAGATGCCAGTTTTCCTGCCCGGGCAAGCCATGGACGGGCAACAGATGTTCCAGATGATGTATGCCATGATGCAGGCCCAGCAGCAGATTCAGCAAGAGGCCCATCGCCAGGAGGCAGAGTATTTGAGGACCAGCCTGGTATCCGCATTGGAGCAGGCAAATCCACCAACGAGGCGAACAACGACGGGATCCATCACCGATTTTTGTCATCTCAAGCCTCGTACATTTTCTGGTAAAGAAGGGCCAACAGAAGTTCATGAATGGCTCACTAACATCCAGCATCAGTTGGAGGCCGCTGAACTTCCAAGAGAAAAGTGGATGACTGTAGTCAGAATGCAGTTAACTGATAATGCGCATCACTGGTGGCTAGCAGAGGAAAGGAGGCTCGGACAGGACCGAGTCACTTGGGAAGAGTTCTCCAGACTCTTCCAAGAGATGTACATTCCGGCAGTTGCACGATCAGAGCTCAGAGACATGTTCAACCGCCTCATCCAAGGCAGTATGACAGTGGAGGAATACAACGCGGAGTTTATATGCCTAAGTCGCTTTGCTCCGACATTGATCTCGACAGAGGAAGAGAAAGCTGAAAAGTTCTTTGATGGACTGAAGTTCGAGCTTCAGAGATTGATTGGCTCAGTCGCACCTACATCTTATACTGAGGTCCTTGCAGCAGCACGGCGCATGGAGCGCGTCACTAGAAGGGAATCGAATCTGAAGAGGCCAAACACATCCGCACCAACCAAGACAGCACCAGGAGATTCTGCAAAAAGATTCCAGAGGAGTATACCGGAGAGAGCAGCACACAGGGCCATATCTCTTCCTACCTGTCACCACTGCGGCAAGGTAGGACACATTGAGAGAGAGTGCAGGCGTAAATTGGGACTATGCCTGCTTTGCGGATCAGATCAGCACTTTTCTAGAGACTGCACTAAACCAAGAGAGGGAGCACCGAGACTTGCTTTACCTGCACCACGACCAGCTACAGGAGCAGTAGGAGCACAACAGACAGGAGCTGGAGGAGTTAGACCACCAGCTACAGGAGGCTACCGGCAGAGACCTCCACTGGCACCACAGGCAGCTCTATTTCAGCAACAGCAGCAGCAAAGAGGACCAGCTCAGGGTCGAGGCCAGGTATTCACATTAGCTGTTTAGCAGGAAGCTACCACAGGCGAAGTCATCGCAGGTACTATTTTAGTAGCTTCATTACCAGCTGTAGCATTATTTGATTCTGGAGCATCACATTCTTTTATAGCAGCTGGCTTTGTAGCCACCCATAGAGTAGCTACCGCACCCCTTCCGAAGATGAAGAGAATTCTTACGGGAGGTGGAATTATTCCGGTTAGTGACGTCTGTAGATCATGTTCTGTAGTAGTTTGTGGCCGGGAGATGCGAGCTCAATTTCTGATATTTTTTATGCCGGATTATGATATCGTACTTGGTATGGACTGGTTAAGTCAGTACCATGCGACTCTTGATTGCCAACTTGGGCGGGTTATATTTAGACCGCTTGGACATCCAGAATTCGAGTTTCTTCGAGGAACAGTAGAGCAAGGAGTCCAGCCTACTCTTAGGGTATTATCTGTAGAAAGGAGACAGGTTACCCAAGAGTTATCTCAGAATTTGTGGATCTATTTTCCGATGATCTTCCAAGCTTACCGCCTGATTGGGAAATAGAATTCACCATAGACTTAACTCCAGGAGCAGAGCCTATCACTTCATCGGTATATCGGCTAGCACCTAAGGAGTTAGTAGAGTTGAAAGAACAGGTTGATGATCTTCTGGAGAAGGGTTTCATTCGGCCCAGTGTTTCACCCTGGGGAGCACCCATATTATTTGTGCCAAAGAAGGATGGAATAGTACGGTTATGCATCGACTACAGAGCACTGAATGCTGTGACCATCAAGAACAGGTATCCCTTGCCACGTATTGATGATTTATTCGATCAGTTGAGTGGTGCAAGGGTATTTTCAAAGATTGACCTTCGATCCGGCTATCATCAGATCAAAGTAAGGAAGGAAGATATCCCGAAGACCGCATTCAGAACCAAGTATGGACATTATGAGTTCTTGGTAATGCCGTTTGGTTTAACCAACGCACCAGCAGTGTTTATGAGTTTAATAAACATAGTCTTTCATCAGTTCTTGGATAAATTCGTAGTGGTGTTCATTGACGACATTCTCATCTATTCTAAGAGCCACGAAGAGCACGAGGAGCATCTCAGAATCGTGCTAGAGACCTTGAGGCAGGAGAAGTTATATGCCAAACTTAGTAAGTGTGAGTTCTGTATGGACAAAGTGCCTTTCTTGGGACATATCATCTCAGGAGAAAGACTTTCAGTGGATCCAGAGAAGGTTGCGGCAATAGAGACTTGGCCTACACCCACATCAGTTGCAGAGGTGAGAAGTTTTCTCGGACTCGCGGGATATTACCGAAGGTTTGTGGAAAATTTCTCGAGGATTGCAGAACCGATGACGAGGCTGACACGTAAAGACCAGGAATTTATATGGACAGAAGACTGCCAGAAGGCCTTCGAAGAACTGAAGAGAAGATTGACAACAGCCCCTATCTTGACTCTTCCTTCAGGGTCAGGAGGTTTTGTTGTTTACACCAATGCATCCGGTAGTGGACTAGGATGTGTTTTGATGCAACATGGCAAAGTTATTGCTTATGCGTCAAGACAGTTGAAGGTTCACGAGAAGAACTACCCAACACACGATCTGGAGTTAGCAGCAGTTATATTTGCATTGAAGATTTGGAGGCACTACCTTTACGGAGAGAAAGTAGACATCTTTACAGATCACAAGAGTCTGAAGTATGTATATACTCAGAAGGAGCTTAACATGAGGCAAAGACGCTGGCTGGAACTGATGGTAGATTTTGACATAGATCTGCAGTATCATTCGGGAAAGGCGAATGTTGTTGCAGACGCACTCAGCAGGAAGCCTACGGCTTATTTCTTGACGATGCAGCCCGAGTTAATGAGAGATTTACAGAAGCTTCAGATAGAGGTCGTCTTACCGGGACAGAATGGCTTGATGGCTAACCTTGAGATTCAGTCATCACTCGTGGAAAAGATTAAGGAGGCATTGCCCACCGATGCTAGATTCCGAAGACTCAAAGAAAGGACGGAAGTCGGCATGCAGACAGGACTTCGCATCCACGAAGACGGGACATTGAGGTTTGGAAACCGCCTGTATGTTCCAAATGGAGAATTGAGACAGGAGTTAATGACTGAAGCACATAGCTCTATGTACTCTGTTCACCCAGGAGGAACCAAGATGTACCGAGACTTGAGACAGCATTACTGGTGGCACGGAATAAAAAGAGAGATTGCAAGATTTGTGGCCAAATGCTTAGTCTGCCAGCAAGTAAAGGCCGAACATCAGAGGACTGCAGGTATGTTACAGCCGCTTCCGATACCGGAATGGAAGTGGGAGCATGTCACGATGGATTTTATTACAGGATTTCCGAGGAGCCCCGGCGGAAAAGATGCAGTATGGGTGATAGTGGATCGACTCACTAAATCAGCACACTTCTTGCCATTTAGAGTCGAACAGTCCACAGAGGTACTAGCCGATATGTATATGCGACAAATCGTCAAATTACATGGAGTACCTGTTAGTATCATATCGGATCGAGATTCGAGATTTATGTCTCATTTCTGGAGAAGCATGCAAGAGAGTCTGGGCACCAGACTCAAATTCAGCACGACATACCACCCACAGACAGATGGCCAATCGGAGCACACCATTCAGATATTGGAGGACATGTTACGATCATGTATGCTAGACTTCGGAGGATCTTGGGAAGATTATTTGCACTTAGTGGAGTTCTCCTACAACAACAGTTATCAGGCCAGCATCCAGATGGCACCATTCAAAGCTTTATATGGAAGGAAATGCAGATCGCCTATATGTTGGAGTGACGTTGGTGAACGTCAAATACTGGGTCCCGAATTGGTAACACAGACAGTAGAGAAGGTGAAACAGATCCAGAATCATCAACGAGCAACCCAAGACAGACAGAAGCATTGGGCAGATTCGCACAGACGTCCCCTAGAGTTCAAAGAAGGAGAGCATGTGTTCTTGAGGATTTTGCCCACTCGTGGTACTATCAGATTCGGGAGCAGAGGCAAGTTGAGCCCAAGGTATATCGGGCCATTTGACATTCTAGAGCGAGTTGGTGAGGTGGCTTATCGTCTTGCATTACCTCCATCCTTAGAGGGAGTGCATGACGTATTCTACGTCTCACAGCTGCGAAGGTACGTGACCGACCCAAGTCACGTAGTCGATTATTCCGAAATTGCAGCAGGCCCAAGCTTGAGATATGAAGAACAACCAGTTGGCATCCTCGACGTCAGTGAGAAGACATTGAGGGGACAAACAATCAGACTGGTTCGTGTAGCATGGAAACATCATTCTCCTGGAGAATCGACTTGGGAACAAGAAGATAGTATGCGCCAGCGTTACCCCCACTTGTTCGAGGAAGCAGTTGCAAACTAAGCAACCTTGTATTTCCATAAATTATTCTTTAGTAGCTTATTCTTTGATTGCGAGGATGCAATCCTTTTAAGGAGGGAAGATTGTAAACACCCTATTTTTAGATTAATTTTAATATAATTTTTTTGGATCTTTTCGATATTTTGGATGAAGAACCAAGGTAATTATGAGTTAAAGATTTTTATAGGCAGTTTATTGGTGTTAAAATATTCTGGAAATAATAATTTATTGTGTAAAATAGAAAACCGAACGCATGGCATTTTTTGGTGAATTTATTGGACTCCGGAGCAACGATTTAAGGACTAAAAGCTATTGGTTTTTAAACCGAACCAAACCAAGCTCGGACCAACCCGGATCAAACCCACCATAGCAGGTCAGACCCGAACCGCGGAGGAGCCTGACCCGCTGCAAACCCTAGGCTGCCGGAAACTCCTGTTGCAGCCCTATACAGCTCCTCCTCGACGTTCGTGTCTAGCCCTAACCTAAACCCTAAGTTCCCGCCGCCATCTACTTCGGTCAGCCGTCTCGAGCAGCGACCAACCTCCGCCGCACCCTGCTCGATCCAGGCCGGTCGAACACCCCTTCGCCCTCAGTTCGAACCCGTCCCCCAACTCCTCCCAGATCGCTGACCCCGTTCCCGCGAGCCGACCGACTTCCCCAACTCGAGCGCCGCTCCCCTCTGGTTGCCCAATCGCCGGCGACGCTGAACCTCGCCGTTGATGCTGAACCCGCTCCGCCTGTCGTTGCGGAGCAGCCGCCCAGCCCGCATCTGACCTCGACGCTTTCCCCTTCTTCCCAGAGCTCGCCGGACCGCTCGACTCCCATCCCGTCAGCGCCGAACCCTCGGATCCCCTTCGGTCAACCGCTGAGCACAGCAGCCCCGACCCCATCTTCCCCTTGCCAACTCCCGCGAAGCCCTCGACCGGCCGCCCGCCGACCTAGCTCCGACTCAGTGGACACGGCCACCCTCTGGACCAGAACACAGTAGACACCGGACACACCGCGAGGACACGACCAGGACTCGGCTCGCGTCAATTTGGATTTCGGACACTCAGAATTCAAAACTCACGGGGCCCTGTTCAGGTACCGGTTTCTTCCTCATCGTAACACCATTTTCGATTCTGTCAGTTGCTATGCGTAGCCTGTGGTGCCCGGACAAACCGTTCGGGATATCGCGTCCTGTGGTGATCGCACACCGCGATCCAAAAATAGGAAAAAACAATACCCTATTTTACCCCAAAACCGAGTACGCCCTGCCACACGGGACGACTTGGTCGCACACAGTCTTTACCGAACCGTGTGCGTCGTTGATACGGTCGTGTAAGATTTCGCAGAAGTGGATTCGGAGGTGCGTGCACCCCGGAATCAACGCGTATCCACCGACGACACCCCGTATCCGATCTTTCTGGAACATACTGTAACTTTGTGTACACACGTCAGATCAAGACAAAACTTGTGCCATCGGACTCGTAGCAATACGCTGGTCCTGTGACCCAAGTTTGGTTCAATTCTGAGAACGTTAATAAAATCGCGTGTCGTGGGCCCCACCGGCTCCACTTGACGGACGATTTTGTGAACGGCTCATCGGAATCCAATTCTGAAAGTTCCGTTGAGTTCGTATCATCATTCCTGACTTGTAGACACTGAGTTTGAGGAATTTGGAGAACTTTGACCCTGGCACGCTTTTCGGTGTATAGTGGCCCATATGTGGACCCCGCTTTGGTCCGGAAATGACCTTTTTGCCCCTGTGTCCAAATTGGACGTAAGGACAGGCGTTTCTAGTAGTTTGACATCTTCTGAGACTGTTGGTGATGTTTATTACATCTTTTGGAGTAGTACCCACAGGATCCACTGATACCGGGATGACTGTTGGTATTCGGACATCAGGCAAGTGTACCTTGCCAAACTCTGCAGTATTGTTATATATTTTTCCTTGTTTCATTATATTGCTATGCATGCTCAACCTAGGACCGTGTGACGTACTTAGCGTCCGATTATCAGTCGGGTGCCAACACTATACGCAGTATTGGGTACTGTCATTTAGAGATGGACATTCGTGACACTTTATATACTAGTACTTGTCTTATCAAGTACCTTATGACCCAGGACACTTGACACTGTTAATGAGACAGAATATTTCCGAGATATTCGTGGTGATCCTGTATAGGATACAGGACTTGACAGAGATACTATATTCATAGATACATATGACTTGTTGCATTAGTGATGATCCCGCTTGACATGGACATGAGACGTTATGGTCATGATATGCGTGGTTACATTGGATGGGGAGAGACACACAGGCTACAGGCTATTTTCTATATATATCTACTACTATTGTGAGGCCGTAGACTCTCGTAGCAGAGCTAGGCACATTACGTGTTATTACCACTACCGGCTCCCCGACACAGAGCTTGTAGTGACTCAGCCTGAGTACTCGTGATGCTCTCATCTTGCATTTCACTTAGATGGTTACTTACTTGCCCTATTTATTTCATTATTTGCTGCACTGCTTATATTTTAGCTTGTATATTTTCTGTACCTTGCTATGTCCCCTGAGGACCTGGATATGGATTGTGTCCCCAGGATTTGAGGACGAGATCTATCCCGAGGTATACGGGACTGGAGCAGGAGCTGATCCAGGAGTTGTACCGCCATCCGAGGATGAGGTGTTAGCCGAGGACTTCTCTTGAGCATCTATGTTTCATGTTCAGTACTTATTTATTTATTTTAATCATTTATTTATGGTCTGTTGAACCATGTATCAGATATTTATCGGGTTGTTCCCCGAAGCACTTGTTGAGACTGATTGATGATTTATATTTCTTTATTTACCCTGTGGATCATATTTCGTATCTTGTGTGGATGAGATTAGTTGTACCATGTGGTCATAGACTTGTTATATTACAGCTTAAGTATGCCCTGATGGATCCATTAAATTGGGTTTGTCCATCGGTGCGTACTGCTGGCCATTATCACGCGTCCGGTCCCTCGATATTTTGGGATTGGAGCGTGACACGACCCTTCCCTCTGGGTGCTGGTCCTCTCTGTTGCTAACCTTTAGGTCTCGCATGTGCCTGGCCCTGCACATACTGTTGTGGCCTATGCTGGAATGCCTGAGCCTGTGGAGGCAAAGACCTCTGAACCTGCTGCTGTTGTACTAGTGTTGATGCCCTGTACTACAGCGCTGCTGGCTGAACTGCTGATTGGGCTGATCATGACCCAATCGGGTTCCTCCTAGGACATGTTCCGACCATGTAGTCTGATTCTCCACATACCAAGAATAATCCCTACGCCCTACGACTCTCTGATATAATATTTTAAGGTTTCCCGCAATGAAAATGAAGAAGAAGAAGATGACTGCCTCTGCTGAAGAAACGTCTGGGAAGACTGCTGAGATGACGTTGTCCTCCTCGAGGATCCAATCACCAGGGCTCTAACTGCTGGAGCTGGTGCTGATAAATGTGATGCTGACCCCCCTGAAACGTTGGGCTTCTTCTGATCGGTAATCCTTTGTGATGTGTACTCATACCTCCTGGCTGCCCGTATTACCGCATCAAAGGTCTAAAACCTATGCTGCTCCACCGCCAAGATAATCTCTAAAAGGAGTCCCTGCTGGAACCTCCTCGCCCTCTCCAACTCGGTCGCTACTAAAGTGGGAGAAAATTGACTAAGTCTCGTGAACTTCGTCATGTAGCCATCAACGGTTCTTCTCTCCTACCTGAGGTTGTTAAACCTCTGTTGAAGCTCATAATGTCACGCCCCGGACCCGCCCGGGCCGCCGCTCCGCCTTGCCCCGCCCCGTGCGGCCGGGATTTACACGAACCAGGCACGAATCACCGTGCCTCGGCACGCCTGACGCGAATCACCTTACTTGTCCCGCGGGCGCGAGGAAGGAAGGGGAGCTAATCGAATGGCCCGAGTCGAGCTTTCGGGGGACGTGATGCCGCACGGGCCTGGGGTTGCGCCCGTGCAAGGCCATAGTTCGTTGGCTGGCGGTAAGAGTTCTAAGCCACAGAGTCGCACAGATTATCCGAGTGCAGCGGAATCATGAACGCATAGGCGATGGTAACAAGTTCACTGAGTCGACAATATAGCGAAAACATTGAAACACAAGTTGAAGTAAGCAAGCTCTTTTATTCATATTGAAACAAGTGTTACAGGCGGCGTATAGCCGAGATTACAAGTCGCTCGGGCTCTCTCTCTGAAACATAAAAGCGTGCCAAGTGGCTACATTTATGGATGATAAACAGGTGAGGTTCAGGCGACGTTCTGGCGAGGCGATGTTCCAACATTATGTCTTGTATATGTGCTTCAGTTCCGGACGTAGCGTTCCAAGGCTTCTGAGTTGAACTCCACGCCTTAGTACGCACGAAGGAGGCATCCGCACCGAACGAGGTTCTCCCGCACCCTGCAAGCAATCTGGTGGGTTATCAGTACATGAATGCACTGGTGGGGAGGCTACTCGCCCGCTCGACAAATCCAAACATGTAATAAAGGTTCTGTGCACCAACTATTAAGTTGTCTTTCTAGTTGCCTTAGGATCAGTTTCATGCAATATTTGAATAGCCTAATTCGTGTGGCAGTACGCCGTGCGACATGAGAGGAAACACGACGAGACTTACCAACTTACCATTTGTCCTTCCCTGTCCAAGGCAAACCATGTTAAATCAAGCAGAAACATGTATAAGCATTCAGAGCAAGCATATGCAAACACAAGCGTTTCAGTGCGAGATTCCGTTATGGATGTACGGATTACAGGATATATCAGGAGTGTTGCATACGATGATCAAGTGCTCTTTATGCACAAGTGTTGTTATAAAAAGATCGTTCAGGTGTTTAGTTATTCTTGATGCGATGCAGTGACTCGCACGCGGATAGCCGCTAAGCGAGGATGACTTATCTATATGAACATGAGGTCACTGGCACGGCGCCATAATGGACGGTCTAGTCTCAGTACGGAATATCGTGCGACGCATAGAGCAGGACGTCCCAGGGCATTCCGTCCTATAGCAGGCGACTATCAGGAGTTCCGTCCGGATCAGATCAGTGCCAGTGCCCCAGCGACCGTCTGCGGAACTAAAACCTTGTTTCCAAGTTATCCTGTGACCATGCAAGTCTCTAATCTTCAGGGTCAGGTCAGGTACAGGAACAAGTTCAGGGCAGGATATATTATACATATTGAACTAGCTTCATGGAACAAGTTCAAGTCAGGATATGTATATATATATATATGTAACTTGTTGAGGCAGGGTCAGGATTACTCTAAATGTAGAGTATCGGCTCCACGAGCCATTTGATTCAGTACAGGACAGTATTGCTCAACGAGCAGGGATTCTTGGATCACAGGATTGGCGCAAGTTCCCTGGTTCGGGAATTGCCTTATCGACCTAACGGTCCCAGGTATATTCAGGTTTATTCACGCACGGAACGACTATCAGGTAGTCTTCCGAGGAGAACCTAAATGAATGCATGACAAGCAGAGTATTTCACAGTCGGGGCATAGTTATGCAGCAAGCATTGAAACTAGGCAATACATAAAAGCAGGCAAGCATGCACTTGTATTAACTTAAGCATTCAAGTTCGCTCGGGCCCGAAGGTAAGCCGAGCGAAACCGTACGAGGCCTTTCCGAGCGAAGTTATCTAGGGAGTGCAGTGTTAGGGAGTGAACAGTGCACTACGGAATATGCATTTGTGTCATTCTACTCGAGGCATAGCGGGTCCAGTTGCACGAGGCAAAGGTAACATGCGAGGGTCTGAACATATAAGCAATATTTTATTTCCATGTTCTAGCGACAAGCAGTACAAGTTGGGATTATTCCCTTAGCTAGGTGCGTTGGATTCTTATTAGCATGCAAGGGTGATTCACCTAGCGACTAGCATGTATCCTTCCGTATTTTATGTGTGCTGGCTAAGCAAAGACAAGTACACCGTAGCCACCCACCTTAGCGATGATCCGCCTCGGTCGAGTGATACTGCGAGCGAGCCTCTGAAAGCCTAAGCCGAACTCCTGTAGGGACCAAGTCTGGATATCCTTGCCTCAAACGAGTTGCCTCACTGAGGGAGGCAGGTCGGGACGTTTGCACTTGCCGTTTGAATCGGTAGTCCGCTTGAGCGGAACGGGGTATTACATCATCCACCACTCAGAAAAAGTCTCGTCCTCGAGACTTCCTGAGGGCAAGCCATACTATCGATTTTTTGAATCTAGCCCAAGCGTAGCTATCGGTACTACTAGATCCATTGGAGCACAAAATCCTCTACTCGATGCTTACGTCGTGTTGCGGGTATACTGGTTCAGTATAATTTACGCCTTGGCGCGGGACAGGTTTCTTAACACGAGGCACGTTTCAATCGATCTTGGATAGCGATCTAAGGCTGAGGCAAACTTATACAAGTCGTTATGCTTGTTCAGGAGGATTTTTACTTGCACTAGCATTTGAGATCAGCATATCGCGTGTCTGGATCGTGCACATATTCGAAGCGTCCCTCAAACACATGCATGTCAACCAACTTAGCGATAGTGAAGTCTTAGCACTCGAATTTCACATTTCTTAAGTCTTGGATCGTGCACATATTCGAAGCGTCCCTCAAACACATGCAGTCAACCAAACTTAGGGATAGTGAAATCGGACAAGCTACTTGCGAAAATTTCAAGGGTTCAATCCAATTCCATATAAATCACCAGGATACTTCCAACAGAGTCAATCAAATCTGATTTCCATATCATTTCCATTTCAACCAAGTATTTGGACTACCGTTAAACACGATCAATCTGATACCGACTAGCGTCCATCCTTTTGGGTCAACTTAGCATACGTTACCGTTCCCAAGTCTAACCCTAAATCTTGCTGCCCCAGTTGTGATGCTTTATACAAGCAATATGGTAAAGTCGGTAGCTCAGGCTTATTCACTTGGCACAGGGTCGTCTGCCTAATCACTAGGTCAGCTCACAAGGTCATAGGTACAGGTTCAAGCATATCGCGATTCATCGCACAAATTTGTCGCACGATGCTCGCCCCAATTCCTAGGGTCAAACCTTTGTTCATTCACAGGGGGTATTCTACCCAAGCTCGTTCACTCAGATTTCTAAACATCGAGCACAGATTTACCTACTCTCATCAACACGTTCGTTTCACGGGGGACGAGTCCGTTCGATAAAAATCCAGAATATATCCAAGTTGCAGGACAAGCCTAGTGGTTTGCATATTCTATCCCTCAATTGATAGAATCATATCCATTTCAAGCCTAATCCACCAAGCCAAGATTCAATTCTAAACCTTAGATTATTTCTCCAAGTCGTACAATCTGATTCACGTATTCGTTCTCAAAACCATCCAATATGATTTATTCCAGGTTCAAGGCTAACTAATCCATTAAAACATTTTCAATCACATGCATTCCAAGTTCGTCTTATCGCGTCGAACCAATTCTACACGATCGAGACATCTTATCCTTTAACCTTTTAATTCCATCCAACTGTAATCCCCAAGTCAAATCCGTTTATGCAGTGATTGTAGTTCGTTCTTCCAAACTCCAAGCAAGATCTGTTATCGCTTATATCATTTCCAGAAATCTAATATTTCCTTTGCTTGTATCGATCCATGCTATCTTCAAATTATCGATACCCTATCAAATTTATATTCCGAAGCCCAATATTCACTCTCGGGTAACTTGTTCGAGCGATAATTTATTCACGTACAATCCTTTTGTTTAAATCCGAAACCGCTCACACGATTTTCTAATTCCCAACAAGTTTTCTTAACCAAGATATTGGTTTTCATTTCCGAGAATTCTATTCGATATAAGCTTATCATTTATTCAAGTTATTCTCAATATCGTTTAGTCCTGACTATCGCGTGGGTTATGGATCCGTTTGGACAATGATCCATCCACCACTCGGAATCGAGTCATTCCATCAAGTTCTTAATCGGTGTTCGCATTATCGTTAGGTTACTCACTAACTCGTTCCACAATTTCTAGCACGATACTCAGGTTCGCCTGATAAAATCTAATCTCATTATATATGTTCGGGATTGATAGTCATCCAAGCAACTATATTTGATTTTGTCTTCCAACAAGAATCATCGTTCGAGCTATTTCATAACCAAGCATGATTCGCCTAAGCGATAAAATCCGATGAAGTCTATCGATTTGCAGCTCTAAGTCTGACTTGTACCATTCCTGAACGATATCCTTATCTCGTTTATAACTGGCTTGCACCAAAGGGTCTTGGTGCGCTATATTCTACACAACTTAGCCGAAAGACTGAGTGCATAGCTAATCGTTCGGGCAATATCTGTTTTCGCACTAACCAGTTGGGTAAACATGTATAGGAATTTCGGGTTGCATATGATGCTCGAGTCTAGCACGAATCTAATCCCATAAGGACTAGCACAGGATGGCACAAAGGCCCTTGCAACCAATTTTATACAGGCAATCATACTATTCAAATTCAACTCTTTGAAAGTATTTAGACTTATTTTTTGGAACATCCCTTCGAGGCATTGAGAGAGTGTGTGCACATAACCCATGAACGAGCTTTCGAAACAGAGATATACGAAATGAAGTTCAAAGGCGTAGAAGCCAGGCTCTGATACCAATCTGTCACGCCCCGGACCCGCCCGGGTCGCCGCTCCGCCCTGCCCCGCCCCGTGCGGCCGGGATTTACACGAACCGGGCACGAATCACCGTGCCTCGGCACGCCTGACGCGAATCACCTTACTTGTCCCGCGGGCGCGAGGAAGGAAGGGGAGCTAATCGAATGGCCCGAGTCGAGATTTCGGGGGACGTGATGCCGCACGGGCCTGGGGTTGCGCCCGTGCAAGGCCATAGTTCGTTGGCTGGCGGTAAGAGTTCTAAGCCACAGAGTCGCACAGATTGTCCGAGTGCAGCGGAATCATGAACGCATAGGCGATGGTAACAAGTTCACTGAGTCGACAATATAGCGAAAACATTGAAACACAAGTTGAAGTAAGCAAGCTCTTTTATTCATATTGAAACAAGTGTTACAGGCGGCGTATAGCCGAGATTACAAGTCGCTCGGGCTCTCTCTCTGAAACATAAAAGCGTGCCAAGTGGCTACATTTATGGATGATAAACAGGTGAGGTTCAGGCGACGTTCTGGCGAGGCGATGTTCCAACATTATGTCTTGTATATGTGCTTCAGTTCCGGACGTAGCGTTCCAAGGCTTCTGAGTTGAACTTCACGCCTTAGCACGCACGAAGGAGGCATCCGCACCGAACGAGGTTCTCCCGCACCCTGCAAGCAATCTGGTGGGTTATCAGTACATGAATGCACTGGTGGGGAGGCTACTCGCCCGCTCGACAAATCCAAACACGTAATAAAGGTTCTGTGCACCAACTATTAAGTTGTCTTTCTAGTTGCCTTAGGATCAGTTTCATGCAATATTTGAATAGCCTAATCCGTGTGGCAGTGCGCCGTGCGACATGAGAGGAAACACGGCGAGACTTACCAACTTACCATTTGTCCTTCCCTGTCCAAGGCAAACCATGTTAAATCAAGCAGAAACATGTATAAGCATTCAGAGCAAGCATATGCAAACACAAGCGTTTCAGTGCGAGATTCCGTTATGGATGTACGGGTTACAGGATATATCAGGAGTGTTGCATACGATGATCAAGTGCTCTTTATGCACAAGTGTTGTTATAAAAAGATCGTTCAGGTGTTTAGTTATTCTTGATGCGATGCAGTGACTCGCACGCGGATAGCCGCTAAGCGAGGATGACTTATCTATATGAACATGAGGTCACTAGCACGGCGCCATAATGGACGGTCTAGTCTCAGTACGGAATGTCGTGCGACGCATAGAGCAGGACGTCCCAGGGCATTCCGTCCTATAGCAGGCGACTATCAGGAGTTCCGTCCGGATCAGATCAGTGCCAGTGCCCCAGCGACCGTCTGCGGAACTAAAACCTTGTTTCCAAGTTGTCCTGTGACCATGCAAGTCTCTAATCTTCAGGGTCAGGTCAGGTACAGGAATAAGTTCAGGGCAGGATATATTATACATATTGAACTAGCTTCATGGAACAAGTTCAAGTCAGGATATGTATATATATATATATGTAACTTGTTGAGGCAGGGTCAGGATTACTCTAAATGTAGAGTATCGGCTCCACGAGCCATTTGATTCAGTACAGGACAGTATTGCTCAACGAGCAGGGATTCTTGGATCACAGGATTGGCGCAAGTTCCCTGGTTCGGGAATTGCCTTAGCGACCTAACGGTCCCAGGTATATTCAGGTTTATTCATGCACGGAACGACTATCAGGTAGTCTTTCGAGGAGAACCTAAATGAATGCATGACAAGCAGAGTGTTTCACAGTCGGGGCATAGTTATGCAGCAAGCATTGAAACTAGGCAATACATAAAAGCAGGCAAGCATGCACTTGTATTAGCTTAAGCATTCAAGTTCGCTCGGGCCCGAAGGTAAGCCGAGCGAAACCGTACGAGGCCTTTCCGAGCGAAGTTATCTAGGGAGTGCAGTGTTAGGGAGTGAACAGTGCACTACGGAATATGCATTTGTGTCATTCTACTCGAGGCATAGCGGGTCCAGTTGCACGAGGCAAAGGTAACATGCGAGGGTCTGAACATATAAGCAATATTTTATTTCCATGTTCTAGCGACAAGCAGTACAAGTTAGGATTATTCCCTTAGCTAGGTGCGTTGGATTCTTATTAGCATGCAGGGGTGATTCACCTAGTGACTAGCATGTATCCTTCCGTATTTTATGTGTGCTGGCTAAGCAAAGACAAGTTCACCGTAGCCACCCACCTTAGCGATGATCCGCCTCGGTCGAGTGATACTGCGAGCGAGCCTCTGAAAGCCTAAGCCGAACTCCTGTAGGGACCAAGTCTGGATATCCTTGCCTCAAACGAGTTGCCTCACTGAGGGAGGCAGGTCGGGACGTTTGCACTTGCCGTTTGAATCGGTAGTCCGCTTGAGCGGAACGGGGTATTACACATAACGCCCCACCGCATCAAAGTACCTCACCTGAAACCTCTCAGTAAAAACTATCCATTGAATCGGTGCTGTGAGAAAAGCCTCATGCGCTGCCCACCAGTCACGAGCAACGTCCAACAATTGTAGCCTCACTACTGCTACACGCTCTCTAGCCGGAGTCCCTACTACGTCTAAGATGGACTCAGTGTCATGCAGCCAAGCATCGGACGAAATTATGTCTTCTGTACCATAAAAGTACGGAGGATTGAGACGCCTGAAGATGGTCGCAAAATTATGGATCTGAGAACTACCTTGCTCGAACGTCGTCTGGATCGACTGAGTGAGTACATCACTCTGGTGCTGCTGGGTCATCATAAAACCTCGAAGGACATCCATCAGTTCTCGGGCAACACCCTCTAGCTACTCGGGCTGAACTGGGTGTACAAGTCCTGCCTGCTGGTCCGATACTACCGGCCGATCTGCTTCTGGATCTACTCTAGACTCTGCCCTGAATGCTGAGGCCAATCTCCAGGAATATACAGGGCTTCCGAATGCTGACCCTCTTCGAGCTGCACTCGATCCATCTGGCCGACAGTAACAAGAACAGTGCCCTTGAAAGTTAAGGACACAAGGGTCAATCGAAGAACAGGATATATCAACGAATAAGTAGATATCAGATCAAGAATCAGGGATAGAGAAAAATAACTAGGGATTAAAGAAAATAGTTTTAGGATTGAGATATCTAGCAACAACAATAACAACAACTCCCACATATCTGTAAAAACCAGATCTAATCTGCTCAGACAGACATAATCCGCTCAGACAAACCTAATCCGCTCAGACATACCTGTATGGGTCACCACTAAAACCATATCACGCCCCAGAACCAGAATACTGGAAAGTAGGTCTGACAAGCCCAACTACGTTTACTAAGAGCACTCTGGTACTCCGTATATACGGTGAAGCTGTAAGATAAGAGGGGTCACTACTATAATCCAATAGTCAAGCCTAGGTCCAACAAACCCTAGTATCTCAATCACAAGAACAACAAAAATAATAACAAGATGTAAGATCAGCTAAAATATAATAGTAAAGCATCCGAAACTATAATATACAAATGATCATAATCCTAGTGAACACAAAATAAATAAACTAGCTAGAATCTGAGTTATACATAATCAACCATAGGATATTTCAATCATGCTAATTCCCGTAGGCTAATTGATCAAACTAAAACACGAGCTAAACACGTGCTCAGTGGCTAAATATCCAAAAAATAGAATGTACATCAGCGTAGGAAAGTAAGAAAACCCACTCAAGCGGTCTGGTGCTCCTGGTGGCCACCATCCTCAGGAAAGTTCGAAAGATCCTCTGGTGCTGCTACTGGATATGGACATACAAAATCAGTGGGATCAGACCCCCAAATAGAAAGTACCACAAAGGAAGCCGATCTAGAAACTTAAACCAACAACACAAGCAATACAAATACTGGAAAGTAAAGACTGAATGTAAAAGATCTTAGGATAATAAATACTATAAAACCTACAATAATATATATCCGGATCTGATAATCAATAAGGAAATGACAAGTACTGATACTAAAGGTGATTATATGAAGCCTAGACTAACCATCAACCATCAACCACGGCAAACACATAAGTATGGCTTGATACTTTTAACTAACTAGGGTTATCACAATCCTAATTACTAACAACTATAATGCAACGCGATGCTAGAGTTTCTTCTGATCACATATGCCTGTAGTCCGTCCGAAATATCCGTACACAACCAACTGTATACTCCTCAAGATATGCCACAATATAAACCACTGGATACTCCTCAAGATAACTGTATGAATAACCGGGACTGCATGCAATTTAGAAAAATCTCTAGCTATGTACTAAGTGAATCTCTAGTTATTTAACCCCTAGCAGTTTCTTCTATGAATCCAGGCATGGCATTCCGTAGAATCCATCATAGACATGATGCAAAAAAATTAAGTTCTAATAGTAATATAAAAAGGTTTAATATATATTACATATACAGACTCATGTATGCCATGACAACAACCAAGCCATGTGTAATCAAGTGAAGCCAGGTAAACCTATGTAAAGCCATGTCAATCTAGGTGAAGCCAAGTGAAACCATATACAATAATATGAAGCCATGTCCATCCAGATTAAACCATGTAAAACCCAGTTGAGCCATGTCCGATGAAGCCATGCAAAGTCATGCCAAGTCAATTCCAGTCCATCATGTCATCACGTGTAGCCGGGCAAAGCCGGGTGAAATCGAGTAAAACCAAGTCAAGTCATGTCATCTGAAGCCATGTAAGTTTATGTCCAAATCAGGTCAAGTCATTGCGTGTCCAAGCAAAAGCCAGAAGTTTCAACATAAAATCACGAAAAACCAAGAATTCCTAAAGAAGGAGCACGATCGATATATCGTCGTTACAGTCCAGTATACTGTCAGTACACCAGTCAAGAGATAAAAAAACACAGTAAGTTATGGATTTCAACAAATTGGTATACCGTCGATATACTATAGTATACCATCAGTATACCATTTCAAGTAGGCAAAAAGTTACTGAAAAATAAAGTTCCACAAATCGGTATACCGTCGGCACAGCCCAGTACACCGTCGGTATGTCGGCCAAGAAAAATATCTAACAATGTCAAAAATATCGGTATACCGTCGGTATACTGTAGTACATCGTTTGTATGCCGATAGAGTTCACAGAAAAATATCTAAAAATTAAGTCGGTCAAAATCTGTATACCGTCGGTACACTGTAGTCTACCGTCGGTATGCCGGTTTCCAAGAATAATCATGGTTAAGTCAAGTCTGATTTTCGACCCCCAAATCAAATCCCAAAAATTACCAGATCCAAGTCTAACAAAAAGTATAGTCTAGGGTAAGTCTCATATCACAATATGGACCAAATCTCACGGTCATAACTCCGGTACCATTTTCGTTACTGAGTTACCAAAAGGGGATGGAACGAGATTCTACCAGAAATCTATATCGAGACGGTCACTAGGCTAGAAATCACGATATGAATACTAATAGTAAAGCAAGTCTAAGTAAAATAACAACAACCAAGTTCCAGTAAAGTAAAAGAACAGAAAGTAAAAGAAGTTCACGAAATCGACAAGGTGTACTTGCCTAAATCGAGCTTTCAGCCTAAATCTTCTAGTCCACCACCACGAAGGGGTTCAAAAACCATAGGTCTCAAGACCATGCTTTCAAGCTTGAGAGAGAAATAAAGAAGAGAGGAGAGAGAAAGAGAAAGAAGAAAATAAAATATCTCGAGTACTATTTATAGAGAAATATCTCAAAAATATCTCGAAAGTGAAATAAATATCTGCGGACAGTATATCGTCGGTATACTGTAGTATACCATCGGTATACCGGTCAAGTAGCAAAGTTTCAATTTTGAGAATTTTTGAGCTTCCTCCAGATCCAATAAAATATAATAACTAGTAGAAAAATACGTATCTGCATAAAATAAGAATACTGTGAGACAAGTCTCACAATTATTTGCACAGTTTTTACGAAAAGTATGGCATGCAAGACACACACTCATAACTGCTCACTGTCAGTTAGGATAATATATACACTTTAAAAGTGGTCTGGAGACTGGCGCACTTTTAAAAAGATTGGCTATACAAGCGCTATTTTGAAGAAGTAGCCGTGATATCTCACTTTTGATAAAATTGGCCATGATGGCGCACTTTTGAAGAAGTTGGCTCAACGGTGCACTTTTGAAGAAATTGGCACAACGACACACTTTTGAAGAAGTTGAATCAATGGAACAATTTTGAAGAAATTGGCTCAATAGTGTACGTTTGAAGAAGTTTGAAAATCGGCACACTTTTAAAGAAGTTGGCTCAACGGGTGGGTCGCTAAATGACAACCTGGATCTGCGTGCCGTAGTCTAGCTGTAATGATGACTTCTGACTCTTCAGTTTCTGTTCCAGCCTGTCAGATTCATTGTATTTAATGCTCGGGAGAAAAAGCAGACATGCAAATTGTACGTCTGTCTTCACTAATAAAATCAACTTGAAAGTGCATCACTTTTCTGTTCTCTGAATAGTGCGCCATCCTTTGAAACAAGTAGAAAGTGCACCATCCTCTAAAGAGAGAGAAAGTGCGACATTCTTCCTCTGTTACGTTTATTTGTAAAAAATTGCACCATCTTCAAGAGGCGCATTTTTATGGTTCTTGATATTTATATTGGTTAGTGTGATAGCTAGTTAGAATGGACTAGTTTTAGTGTATCTAGTTAATGTGTGTATCCATCAGTGGGGGTTATTAGTGTTATTGTAGGTGTATGAGTATCCAGAGATGGGGATTAGGTATTGAGTGTATCGGGATGTGGAAGTGTGTATAGTTACACGAGTGCTCTTATGTATTGGTAAGGTAGGATGTTAGGAAGTGTTCTCAATATCTGTGTATGCGTGAGAAGGAGGGTGCCAGGTTATCAATAGGTGTACTAGAGTATTAAATATATTTGTGTTCACTGTCTGTGAATATGTATCATATATCCTACCTGAGTGTGAGATGAGGAGTCTGATCTAGGCACTGTAATAGTTGTAGGTAGTAGCAACAACATATCAGTGATGAACATGTAGGCAGTAGCAGCAAGTTAGAATGGGACTGGATGGACTGCACTGATGTGGGTTATGTAGATGCAGTAGATAGGTGAATAGGGGAAACCAGGTCTGAGCATGGAGTAAGTGTGAGGGCTAGTATGTCCAGGTGTATCATAGGTAAGGGTAGTATTGTTTGAGTGTTTAAGTGTCTATGTGATGTTTATGTGTGGGTGTGTTATCTTTTTAGTGTGGGTTAGTGTAGTATGTTGTGTAGATGAGTTGTTATGAGGTGGTGAAGGTAAGCTGTGCCAGTGAGATGTGAAGTGTTAGAGTGAAGGGAATGGTAATTAATAGTAGGTAATTATTTAGATACCAATTATGGGCAAGGTATTGGGTATATAGAGTAAGGTATCCTAAGATACTAGATATTAGTAAGATATGTTATGATACTTGTAAGCCCCTGATTTTTCAAAAAATATTAAAATTGGGATTTTTCACAATTTTCTAGAATTTTCTGGGAATTTTCTGTAATTAAAATCAGGGTTTTGAATTATTATCTAATTTTTAATTAATATTAAACAATATTAAAATATTGTGAAAATAATATTTTTGGGTGTAAAATAGAAAACTGGACTTAGGGTAATTTTCCTGGATTTTTCTGGGCATCAGACCTATTTTTAAATGCCTAAAAACTATTTAATTAATTAATTAATTAATTATCTATTTATTTATTTATTTTATTTAATTATTAATTAATTATTTATTTTTTTATTTTCTTTCCTTGGGCCCGGCCCGGCCCAGTGGGCCGAGCCCAGCGCCCAGCCCAGCCCGCTGCCTTTCCGGGTCGGGTCGGGTCAGGCAACCCGACCCGCTAGCCCCCGCACCCGCACGACTCCCTCTCCCCGTTCCCGCGGCCGCCGCCGCGTTTTCCGGCCGGCCACGTTGCCGTCCCCGCCTCAACCCTCGGCCCACGACCCCCTCTCCCCTCCGCCTCGCCCGGAGCCAACCCCTCGCCGCCCCAGCCTATAAAACCCTACCCCCGACCCTCCGCCGCCTAGCCACCACCACCTCGCCTCCGCTCGCCCAGCCACCGCACCGTACCGCGCCGCCCGCCTGAGCCCGCAGCCAACGGCCAGCGCCGCCGACGCCCTCCCCGACGAAGACCAGCCACAGCAGCAGCAAGCAGCTTCCCTACGCCGCTGCCGGCCGCCCTGAGCCGCCGCTCCGCCCGTGGATGCCGCGCCGCCCCTCGGCGAGCCGTCCCCCGCCCTCGCCGACGTCTCTCCGGCTGCCCCCCGCCGTCCACGGCCGATTTTCCCCCTGAACCCTAGCCCTAATTCTTCCCCGTGTCGGCGTGTCGGACACGACACGGACACAGTAAAATCCGGGTTTTTGGACCCTGTTCAGGTGCGTGTAACTTTCTCCTCGCTGCCCTGTTTTCAATTTCGTAAATTGTGTCGCGAAGCCTGTATGACCCTCTCGGTGTCCGGACAAACTGTTCGGGACATCGCGTCCTGTGGTGATCGCACACCGCGATCCAAAAACAGGAAAAACCAGACCCTATTTCACCCCGGAACTGAGTATGCCCCGCCAAACGGGACGACTTGGTCGCGTGCGGTCTTCACAGATACGTACGCATCGTCGATACGGACGTGTGAGTTTTCGTGGAAGCTGATTCGGGTGTGCGTGCACCCCGGAATCAACGCGTATCCGCGGACATCGCCCCGTATCCGCTTTTTCTGCAATTTGACCTAACTTTGTGTACACACGTCGGATCGAGACGAAACTTGCGCCATCGGACTCGTAGCGATACGCTGGTTCTGTGGGTCACGTTTGGTTCGATTCTGAGAACGTTGACGAAATCGCGTGTCGTGGGCCCCACAGGCCCCGCTCGACGGGCGATTTTGTGTTCGGCTCATCGGAATCCAAATCTGGAAGTTCCGTTGGGTTCGTATCAGCGTTCCTGACCTGTTGACACTAAGTTTGGTGAATTTGGAGACCTTTGACCCGGACGTATTTTTCGGTGCAAAGCGGGCCCAACGGCGGACCCCGTTTTGACCCGAAACTACCGTTTTTGCCCTTGTCTCCAAATTGGACCCAAGGATAGGCGTTTCTAGCTATTTGATATCTTTTGAGCATGATGGTAATGTCTATTTTAGCTTTTGGACTCATCTCTGGACTTTTCCCCCAAGAACCTAACTAATCAGATCCAAACAACAGGCAAGTACCTGCACTTCAAGTTAATCTTTATATATTGTGATAATTAATTCTCTGCTATACATGTACCCTTGATGGTTACACCTAGTGTTAGAAATGTTGAATTTCATGTCTTGAATATTGGTAGTTCCTGTCTTGTTTTTCATGTCGGGTGGGAGAATGCTAAGGAGGCATGTAGTTTACCCTTTCCCCTGGATTGTCTAATAGCTGTTGGTACACGACTGTCCATCAGCCGGATCTCGATTGTATTGTCTAATAGCCGTTTATGACGGCCGGATTAGCCTTATAAACCCCTACATGCCAACTAAGTATTCTAAAAACAAACACAAGTTCACACAGATAGTTCTGGTCATGTTATATTTCTTGCTGGCTATTGTAGTTCATTTCCTGTTCCATTTATTTCTGTTTCTCATATTCCTGTTTACAGCTAACTCTGAGATAATAATGTTCTGCTAATGCTGTTTCTCAACATGATATCCAATATTTAATTGTCATAAAATATTTAGTTTAATCTTGTTGTGCACTGTGTACTTTGCTCCTTTCCTGACTGGATCTGTTGTTTAGGCGATGATGAGAACCTTGCCCCCACCTATTATGGCCCCTATGAGGCAGCAGGTGATACAGTTGCAGAGCCAGTTCCCGCACAGGAAGCTACTCCTGCTGAGTAGTTAGCAGTAGTTATCTTAGTTTTGCTCTTTATCTTAGCAATCGGGTTTGTCCCCGATTTCATTCTGATTCCTGTACTAAAATATTTGAATCTATTATCACATTTATTTCAGTTGCAATCTTAAGTTTCATTTCTCATTATTATCTTGCCTATGTTATTTGTGAATGAGCTAGTTAGTAAATCTGGATTTGACCTAGACAGCGTACTACCGCCGATTCTGCGGCGTAGGCTGGACGTACCCACGCACTCGTGCCCGAATTTCCGGGTGCGGGTCGTGACACGTTTTTATGGTGGCCCATGCAGGTCAAACGACTAAATTGTTCGGTTTCAACTTAGGGACCGAACAGGCCTGCAATAAGATTGAGGAATCTAGGAAAAGCTCATTCACAGTATAGGGTCCTGATTTCAATTCTTAATATCACTTCTGATCAATTTTTCCCTATCGCCCTTGATTTCCAAGTAATCTATTCTGAACTCCCTACCCCTTCATCTTTCAGAATGGTCCAGACCAGGAACACAGTAGGAGGCACATCAGAACCAGCTGAGCAGAATGTGCCCGAGACTCTTGCACTCCCGCCGCCTCCATCTGTCCCGGTAGTTACCTTAGATGGGGCACAGCTACTAGGAGTGTTCCAGGGATTGGTGAAATCCCAGAAAGAACAGATGGCACTTCTGCGGACCAGCCTCTCAGAAGCTATTAAGTCCCAGGAGTCGCCACTCAAGAGGCCAGGAAGTGCCAAAGACTTCAAGAATCTTAGACCCCTGGAATTCTACGGAACTGAGGGCATTCTCTATGCCGATGAGTGGATAGAGAATGTCGAGAGACTCCTGAAGACTGCTCGGGTTCCCGATGATCTCAAAGTGGAGTCCGCAAGCCTGCAACTGTTCGACATTGCTCGAACCTGGTTCAGAGACGAACCTCAACTATCTGCTCCTGACCTCACCTGGGAGGACTTCAAGAGGCTATTCAAGGAGAAATTCTACCCCGAAGTGGCGCGGGAAGCTCTCGAAAGCCAATTCGAGAGACTGGAACAAGGTAATCTGTCTGTTGATGAATATACTGCTGAATTTAGCAGGTTAAGCCACTTTGCGGAGTACATGGTTCGTACCCCGGAGGACAGAGCCCGTAGATTCAAGAAGGGGCTATCTCCGGATATTCGCCTTGCTGTCACCACCAGCCGAGCTCGTACCTACGAGGAAATCTTGAGCGTGGCACAAGGCGTTGAGAGAGACATGGGGCATAAGCTAAAGCGAGAAAGAGATACCGAAAATGCGGGACCCAACAAACGCCCTTTTCAACAACAATAGCAGAGGGCCCCGCAACAAGCTCAGCGTCCTCTCCCTCGAGCTCCAGCACCCCAACACCAGGCCCAGGGACAGAACCAACAAACTGCTGCCTGTAACTATTGTCATAGACCAGGCCATACTTGGCAAGTTTGCAGAAAGAGGCTAGGTGTTTGTCTACTTTGTGGCTCAGCAGCACATCAAGTGAGGGACTGTCCCGCTGCTCAAGGACGCGGACAGGCTTACGTAATGACCGTGGAGAACGCGCAGACTCTGGAAGCAACTAATGCGCGTAAGTGATTCGTAGATATCATTTTTCTAGTATTATTTAGCTCATGCCTATTGGTTCGTGACCTCAGCCCCAACCTAGTAATTTTTGAACTTGCTAAATAACCTAGTATGCTTTTTAATTTTGATAACTGTAGAGTTTTTAGAGGCTTTTGCTATTGTGCTTATATGTGTTTTGTGAACTTCAATAATTTGTACCTCCTTTTCATCATCATCTAGCGCACTTAAATTTTGCTGAACTTGACATATGCTGCTATTTTATAGCTTAGTTTTGCAAGCTTACCCTTATCGGGCTTGTTCATGACACATGTATTATTGAGGCCTGATCAACCCCACTAATACAAGTGTCTACTCAGAATCAGTGTACTACGGTCTGATCAACCTTAGTGCATTTTGATTCGCACTTCGCATGACTACTTATATGGATTGAGGTATAGTCGACTAGTCTACTTGCCCCTAAATACGTCCGAGCATATCGTTTCAGCATTACCAGAATAGAACCTCGATCCTTAACCGCCTGACAATTCCTATTAGAATTCCTGAAAAATGCCTTGATCCCTATACCTCTGTTCTACCACCTCGCCCTTAAACTCTTTATTATTGATCCTCACCTTCCCTTACTTCGGAAGGACAGAATCCTGTGTTTGGTATAAGTTTGATTTATAGTGCTAGATGATAACCCTTTATGACTAAGGCAATACCCTAGGTGATGTGTGCTGTGTTTTGTGTTGCAGACTTAAGATTCAATACCCAAATCTATTAAGTTGAGACCTAGCTTTACTAGTTGTACAGCCTTAGAGGATATGGGTAGAATTCTAAGTTGGGTAGCGACCGCAATGCCCACCTGAGAGAAACCCGTTAGACTACAATCAATTGAGTTTGGACAGAGAGAACCCTGCCATAATTTAAATTTCGAGGACAAAATTTTATAAGTTGGGTAAATTGTAAGCCCCTGATTTTTCAAAAAATATTAAAATTGGGATTTTTCACAATTTTCTAGAATTTTTTGGGAATTTTCTGTAATTAAAATCAGGGTTTTGAATTATTACCTAATTTTTAATTGATATTAAACAATATTAAAATATTGTAAAAATAATATTTTTGGGTGTAAAATAGAAAACTGGACTTAGGGTAATTTTACTGGATTTTTCTGGGCCTCAGACCTATTTTTAAATGCATAAAAACTATTTATTTATTTAATTAATTAATTATCTATTTATTTATTTATTTATTTATTTATTTTATTTAATTATTAATTATTTATTTATTTTTTTATTTTTTTCCTTGGGCCCGGCCCGGCCCAGTGGGCCGAGCCCAGCGCCCAGCCCAGCCCGCTGCCTTTCCGGGTCGGGTCGGGTCAGGCAACCCGACCCGCTAGCCCCCGCACCCGCACGACTCCCTCTCCCCGTTCCCGCGGCCACCGCCGCGTTTTCCGGCCGGCCACGTTGCCGTCCCCGCCTCAACCCTCGGCCCACGACCCCCTCTCCCCTCCGCCTCGCCCGGAGCCAACCCCTCGCCGCCCCAGCCTATAAAACCCTACCCCCGACCCTCCGCCGCCTAGCCACCACCACCTCGCCCGCTCCGCCGCTGCTCGCCTCCGCTCGCCCAGCCACCGCACCGCACCGCGCCGCCCGCCTGAGCCCGCAGCCCCCGGCCAGCGCCGCCGACGCCCTCCCCGACGAAGACCAGCCACAGCAGCAGCAAGCAGCTTCCCACCGCCGCTGCCGGCCGCCCTGAGCCGCCGCTCCGCCCGTGGACGCCGCGCCGCCCCTCGGCGAGCCGTCCCCCGCCCTCGCCAACGTCTCTCCGGCCGCCCCCCGCCGTCCACGGCCGATTTTCCCCCTAAACCCTAGCCCTAATTCTTCCCCTTGTCGGCGTGTCGGACACGACACGGACACAGTAAAATCCGGGTTTTTGGACCCTGTTCAGGTGCGTGTAACTTTTTCCTCGCTGCCCCGTTTTCAATTCCGTAAATTGTGTCGCGAAGCCTGTATGACCCACTCGGTGTCCGGATAAACTGTTCGGGACATCGCGTCCTGTGGTGATCGCACACCGCGATCCAAAAATAGGAAAAACCAGACCCTGTTTCACTCCGGAACTGAGTATACCCCGCCAAACGGGACGACTTGGTCGCGTGCGGTCTTCACAGATACGTACGCATCGTCGATACGGACGTGTGAGTTTTCGTGGAAGCTGATTCGGGTGTGCGTGCACCCCGGAATCAACGCGTATCCGCGGACATCGCCCCGTATTCGCTTTTTCTGCAATTTGACCTAACTTTGTGTACACACATCGGATCGAGACGAAACTTGCGCCATCGGACTCGTAGCGATACGCTGGTCCTGTGGGTCAAGTTTGGTTCGATTCTGAGAACGTTGACGAAATTGCGTGTCGTGGGCCCCACAGGCCCCGCTCGACCGACGATTTTGTGTTCGGCTCATCGGAATCCAAATCTGGAAGTTCCGTTGGGTTCGTATCAGCGTTCCTGACCTGTTGACACTAAGTTTGGTGAATTTGGAGACCTTTGACCCGGACGCGTTTTTCGGTGCAAAGCGGGCCCAACGGTGGACCCCGTTTTGACCCGAAACTACCGTTTTTGCCCTTGTCTCCAAATTGGACCCAAGGACAGGCGTTTCTAGCTATTTGACATCTTCTGAGCATGATGGTAATGTCTATTTCAGCTTTTGGACTCATCTCTGGACTTTTCCCCCAAGAACCTAACTAATCAGATCCAAACAACAGGCAAGTACCTGCACTTCAAGTTAATCTTTATATATTGTGATAATTAATTCTCTGCTATACATGTACCCTTGATGGTTACACCTAGTGTTAGAAATGTTGAATTTCATGTCTTGAATATTGGTAGTTCCTGTCTTGTTTTTCATGTCGGGTGGGAGAATACTAAGGAGGCATGTAGTTTACCCTTTCCCCTGGATTGTCTAATAGCTGTTGGTACACGACTGTCCATCAGCCGGATCTCGATTGTATTGTCTAATAGCCGTTTATGACGGCCGGATTAGCCTTATAAACCCCTACATGCCAACTAAGTATTCTAAAAACAAACACAAGTTCACACAGATAGTTCTGGTCATGTTATATTTCTTGCTGGCTATTGTAGTTCATTTCCTGTTCCATTTATTTCTGTTTCTCATATTCCTATTTACAGCTAACTCTGAGATAATAATGTTCTGCTAATGCTGTTTCTCAACATGATATCCAATATTTAATTGTCATAAAATATTTAGTTTAATCTTGTTGTGCACTGTGTACTTTGCTCCTTTCCTGACTGGATCTGTTGTTTAGGCGATGATGAGAACCTTGCCCCCACCTATTATGGCCCCTATGAGGCAGCAGGTGATACAGTTGCAGAGCCAGTTCCCGCACAGGAAGCTACTCCTGCTGAGTAGTTAGCAGTAGTTATCTTAGTTTTGCTCTTTATCTTAGCAATCGGGTTTGTCCTCGATTTCATTCTGATTCCTGTACTAAAATATTTGAATCTATTATCACATTTATTTCAGTTGCAATCTTAAGTTTCATTTCTCATTATTATCTTGCCTATGTTATTTGTGAATGAGCTAGTTAGTAAATCTGGATTTGACCTAGACAGCGTACTACCGCCGATTCTGCGGCGTAGGCTGGACGTACCCACGCACTCGTGCCCGAATTTCCGGGTGCGGGTCGTGACAATACTAGTTGTATACGAGTGGGTATATATATAATATCTAGTGTCTAATGCCTAGTATCCTATATACATAGGGTATTAACTTAGAAACTTAGTATTAACAAGGTTTTGACCGACATAGTTATATAGACTAGTTAGATAGGTATTTGGAAACCAAAACTTAGGTAATTAATTAGTTTAGACCCAATGATCTAGTTCTGACCTAGAAACCTAGTTTCAAGCCTAGTTAAGTTTATTTATGATTCTAATTCATATTTTTGACATAATAATTCATATATAGGTCATCGAGGCACCGTTTTAGATACTATTTGATATTCAGCACCGAATTTTAGACGAGTACATTCTCTGATAGTTTTCTTTATTTGATAATTACTATAATACATATATTTAGTAATGTTATACTAGATTACTGACACGATGGTATACGGATTAGTATATCTTGGATCCTCAGTCATGAGATGTTACTTCCAAATTTGAATCTTGCTTTCACATTATTGTATGATATTAGCCACGTCGTATGACATTAGCTAACTATTACATACTTGTAATAGACTACTTAATGAATCATACAATGTGACATGTCATGGTTGAATCAATCGTACTAGTCGGACGGAGAAGTGCTTGCTAGATATGTGATCAAGAACTTTAAACAAGTTTAAAGTAACGTATAATGTAGTCAACAGTCAATCATATACTTCACGTATGATTGTTTTACTCCTAGTCAACAGTCAATCATAAACTTCACGTATGATTGTGTTACTCCATAAAAGTAAACAACTATTAACCCAAGCCGATTACGTATCTAACTAGTATTTTAAAATACTTAGTGTAGTTACAGCTCCTTTCCACTTTACTTTATTGTGTACTGATTATGCCATATTGCTCTAGATTACCTGTCTCTCTTTTCTGCCATACCAAGATATTTGTTTGCTAATTTTTTTATCTTGTATTACATCCACTATTACTATTTATAGTCATTATTAATTAATTTAGAACTACTATTGGGTTGTACTCATTCTATCTTGACTGAATATATTTTTTAGTGGTGTTTGCCATTAAATTTGAAAGTTTTGAAAGAAACTTGATTTAATTGAATAAACTAAAGAGAGTACAGAGAGGAGTCCTAAACAGACAATCTAAGTACAAATTTTGTGTTCTGGGGGGTGACGATGGAGGGTTAAGAGTGTAGCAACTCTTTTTACTCCATGGACGATCCGATGCGGAAGCTCTTCTCTCTTGCTCGAGTATAGATTCGCAGATTGCCAGCCAGCCTCTTGTATGGGTGTGGTACCCTCCTATTTATAATCATCCCTGGGCACAGATATGATGGGCCATATGGATGCTGGAGGGTTCCACGTGCCTCTTCTTGACATGGTGCAGCTGTAATCGTGAGCATGCCGATCTGCCATATGGACGCTCGTTGGAATTTTCGGTTGCTGAAGATCTGGGTGATTCTCGTCCTTTGTGGACGTGACTTGGTCAGCTTGACACATATTCCGCACTTGGTTGAAGAGAATCACTATTGTCGTAATAGTAGGATTTGGTCTTCATGGAGTCTGAAACCCATGGGACCAGAGACGCATGGACCACATGGAGTCTGGAATGCATGGGGCCATAGACGCATAGAACGCATGGAGTCTGGGACGCCTGAGGCCAGAGACGCATGGAGTCTGGAAAGAATGGGGCCAAAGATGCATGTGACACATGGGACCAGAGACGCATGGGACCCTATGCGATCAGTTGTGTTATACACCCGGTGCTGCACATCCATGGGGACCATCCCACTAACGGGACCACATGGGATCGTTTAGTATGTTCACGTCTTTTGAGGCAATAAAAAAATCTTTTTCATCGGAATTTTGTGTCAGAGACCATCCCGCTAACGGGACGCCACGTTAGGTCCTTCCGCGATGAAGCTACTTTGGCTGATTGGGGATGCATGGATGTCATCTTTTTGGCCACAGGATGAATCTGCGGCAAGATTTGAGCCTCCTTTTTGGGGCAAATGGATGTTGGATGCATGAAAGCGTGCTGCCAAGATGGCATTTTTTAGGCTTGTCTCAACCATTTTAGGGAGCTTAACCGCCTTCTTGCAGACTTCTTGGGAACTTAACTGTTGTTTGTATGCAGACTTTTCGGAAGCCAAACTGTCAAATTTGCCCTTTCTAGGTTCAGCATTGCAATTATTGTCGTCACGTGAATCGTTGCTTTCTTTTATAAATACCACTGCCGTGGTCCGTCGTGTCCCACTTTGTAAAATATGTCGCCTAAGGAGGATTCTAGTTGAGAACCCTGGCCACCCGCATTGCTTCATCGTCGTCTCCTCCCTGCTACGTCCCAGTGCTCGGATATCAGAGGATCCAGACTTTGAGGGTCTCGTGAGGGACGAGCTTTCGGTTCTCCATCAGCTGTCATGATGTTTCATCCTGGACGGAGGGCACGTGATGAGAGTGATTTATTGGCTGCTGAAAGCTTTCTATCCTCGTTGGGGTTGTCTTTGGAGGCTCTTGATCGACCTCTAGATTCCACTCCGAACTTTGCCTTGCTGCCCGTAACTCCAGAGGAGAGGGAGACGTTGGAATGGAGGAAAGGAGTGCGCCGCCAGTTTCATCGTGCGGGCATACGTTCACTCCCGAATGTTGTGGATGTGCTTCATGAGACTTGTGGCTCTTTTGACTGATCGCGTCTTCCTCTTCTTGATTTTTATTTTTTATAGGCCGTGATGGTTGCATGTTGTAACCCCCCTTTTGTAAATAAACTTTTTTGTTTTGTTTTGATCAATATTTTTTTATGCTGCCCCCGTGCTCTGAGGATGATCAGGCCGCATGAGGGCTACCTATGCGGTTGGCCATTCTGGTCGCATAGGTCCTGTGCGGCCCTATGCGGCTTACTTTTAAATTGGTGGTGCTTGAGCTCTTATGCGGTCTGCATGATTTTCATGCTTCTTCAAGATCCCTTCAAAGTTTCCAAAATGGCTAGTTTGGAATACTTTAAATAAGAAACATTGTTGAGTTTTGGCCGCATATGAGCAATATGTCGTATAGTCGATCCTGTCGAATTATTAAATGAGTGGATTTGCTTAATATTTTGTCCGGATCTCTCTGGATTCTGTACTATCTCCTAGCACGGGGCTCAAGGCATCAATTTCTAAGGAGATTAGGGTGGATCACGAGAATCGAGGTACCATATTCATCCTTATTAACCGTTGTGTTTATTGCCTCGATCATCCCACTCATTATTAAAGCCTATAAATAGGCGACCAGGAGAGAGAGAGAACTTTATCCCCTCACTTTCTTTCCCCTTTTCTCTTGTGGGGGATTCTGAAGGCTGCGACTCTCCTCGCCGAAGAGTTTATCAGGGGCGGTCTATCTGTGGCTTCATGATCTGGATATTTTGCTTGGAGGTAGGGTAGTACCATACTTCTTATACTGGGTTGTGATGGACACAGAGGCACCAGTACACCATCCTGCTGCAAGGGTGTGTGTAAACCCTTCACAAGGTTTTGCTGTATGGATGGAGACTTGTCTTGGATATGCACATACCTCTTCACAAAGTTCTATCGTGTGGATGAGCACTCCTCTGTAACATGTGCGCCGAGTTTGGCATGGCCGCATGGGTGGGGGGTCGTCTGCTTTCATGTGCGCAGAGCTTTATCTCTGGCTCGACCGCATGGATGAGATCTCCTCTTCCTCGTGCGTGCAGACTCTATCGTGCGTCGCTACGGCTGGGCAGCAGTATGCGACAGTTGTATCTTTATGCAATCTTTGCTGAGACTGATGTATGTCTTCCTTTTACAGGTTATCCTTGCTCGTGGTGCTCCTGATGGAGCAAGAAAGGATATCATAACACCCGTCATTCGAAGAGAATGTGAACCTTATACGACAGTTCATCATCAAGAACTAATCTAGGAGACGAGGATGGTTCGCCTGTCGACCCCTAAAGTTCAAGTCGGAAGATCATGTTTTCTTAAGGATCTCCCCTACTAGAGGAACCATCAAATTTGGAGGTAGAGAAAACCTTAGTTCGAGGCACATCAGACCGTTTGACGTGTTGGAACGTGTTGGAGAGGTTGCTTACAGACTAGCATTACCGCAGACCTTGGAGGGAGTCCACGATGTGTTCTATATCTCACAATTGAGAAGATATGTGGAAGATCCTAGCCATGTATTGGATCATTCAGAGATCACTGTAGGACTGAGTTTGTCTTATGAGGAGCAGCCGGTTGAGATCTTCGACCGTAGAGAGAAGGTGCTAAAGAGGAAGATGATTCGACTAGTCAGTGTTGTTTGGAAGCATCATTCGTCTGACGAATCAACTTGGGAGCGGGAGGATTCGATCTTAGAGCATTTTTCTCACTTACGCGAGTCTTCAGGTATGGACTTTACATACCGCATTATTGTTTTTCTAGATCGTGCCATATTCTTAATTTCGAGGACGAAATTTTCTAAGGTGGATAGGTTGTAAAATCTTTCACCAAAAAAGGTATTTTTTGTGTGTATTCTATATTATTATATTTATTTAGAATATTTTAAAATTAACTTAAATCCAGTTGTTGCAATAGGATACTTCACCGTAGTTTGAACATTAATGACATAGGACGACCCCAAAATCTACATCGTCCTTCGTAGGAAGTATCCTACACGGGAGACACTACTCGTATGATCTTCATGTGACACAAAATTACACCATTCAGCATTAGTATGGCACTAGTGTATAGTTTATTGTGTTTAAAATTTAGATATTTTTATATAAATAATTTATTTGCGATTATTTTTCAATCCAACCTTTTTCAAATAGCAACCCATAATTCCTTCATGCCAATTTAGGTCATTTTCCTCTTTTGTAAGAATTATTTATTTATTTATTACTATTTTAAATTCTATGGAATCAAATCAAATCTTTGTCATGTTAATTAATTGATTAGCTGTTGACTTTTAAATAACTAACAACCTAATTATGAAATATCCTAACAAACTAACTACCCACCTAATCCTAACCCTACCCAAAACCCACAGCCCCATTCCCAAAATACTGAGGGACTAGCCACGTGGCAATAGTCAGCATCACAACTGCAATAGGCAAACCCAATTTAATGGACCCGTTAGAGTGCACTTAAGTTGTAATATAGATAAATAAAGTCTACTACTCCTGTCACAATATATAATCTAAACTAACCTCATCCACATATAGTAATCACAATACAAGGAGATAGAACAGTCAAGAAATAAATAAGAAAACTGTCCACAAGTCCAAAATTATATAATGTCACAGGGAACAACCCGTCATCAAAACTAAAAAAAGAAATAAAACTAAGTACATCTATCCAGTGGTCACAGAAACAAGTCTCAATATCTAAAGAACATGAAACATAAATGAAATAGTAACTGTGCTCAAGAGAAGTCCTTGAGCACAATCTCGTCCTCTGATGCAAGTACTGCTCCAACGTCAGCTCATCTCCCGTAAACCTTAGGATAACTCTCCTCAGGTATACCTGGGGACATAATCCGGATCCAGGTTCTCATGGGACATAGGAAGGTATAAGAATAAATCAAGCAAAGCCAAGTATAGTAAATGATAAGAAATAGTAAAAAGAGGTGTGCTCAGGGTATCTAACATAATCCATCTATGTGTACGCAAGTAAAAACGTACTCGTCCGCTAAACCACCGGACTTCATACATATAATAGAGGTGCTAGTGATAGTAGTAATAATAGTAGTAGATACGTACAAGCCCCGTCAAGGTACCTGTAGTAATATAATACTATTAGAGTTTGGTAGCCCATCGGTATGGTAAGTTCTCCCCAACTCCATGTATCTCACGCCTTATGTCATGAAACGCAAGATAATCACTCTCTATGTCTCAAGTCCAGGTGTAAATAACATCATGTCAACTAACACATGTCTCAAGTCTTGTCCTAAAATAGAAGTCGAAATCCTCGAGTATCTCAAGTAAGGCTTCTGTACATGAGAGTCGTGTATAGTGTCCTAAGGTAATTAGTGCAAGTGTTGCACGTATACGGTATACGATGACAATACAATCTAACGATACCCGACTCTGCGCACGGAAGCCGGCACCTGAATATGATTCAGACGCAAAGTATCATCACGGTCCTAGGGTCACAATTGAGAACATGTATTAAAATATAAAATATAAACTACAGTTAAAATTAAGCATAATTTACTGAGACCAAGGCAATGTAAGGTACACTTGCCTGCTGCCTGATGCTGCGTTGTAGCAGATCCAAAGTTCACGTCTGATGGTGCTGCGACACTCACGTGCCATGCCACCATTACTTAAATTAATTCTAATTATACCATTATCTATTTTATGTAAAATTGTAGAGTCGATACACACACATCAACATAGTAGCAACGTTCATGCCAATAATTCCAACAGTTGCTTAGTGTCTTGGGTGTCGTTGTCTAGTTTCTTTGAGCATTCATTCATGGATGACAGTTGCTTAGTGTCTTGGGTATCGTTGACTAGTTAGTTGACACCCAGACTATTTCTTTATTGCTTAGTTATATTCTTTCAGTATTCTTTTATACTCATTTTTGTGGATTGTTCTCTACTAGATATTCTTTTGTAGTGGATTCTGAGACTTATTCTATTTCATTCAGTTTCCTATTATGTAATATTTTATGGATGAGACTAGATTATACCTGCCTATGATATTGAGTCTTAGTTATATTTTATAGCGTACTTCGACTGGTTAGGTCCATTAAATTGGGTTCCTATACTTGTTCGTACAGCTGGCATGTGTACGACCTGGTCCTACTTATTTTGGGACTGGGATGTGATAAATCCTGAGTATCGGTGTCGACCTCTGCTGCATAGCTGAGGCATAAGCATAGGTTTCTCTTGGGACAAACCAGTTCTTGGCCGATCATGTCGATTAGCTGATAACTGTTGTTTGGTACAGCCTTGGAAGTAGCGAGGTCGGCTAAGGCGTCAGCCTCAATATTTTACAACCGAGGGACTTGCTATATAAAGAACATCTCAAAAGTTGTAATAATACTAAGCTCAGCTTGTTGGTTGGGGATCAAGTCTTCATTTTGGACTTTATACTCGCCCCAGACATGTTTGACTATTAGCTGAGAATCACCGTAAGCCTTCAGGTATTCTACTCCAGCTTGTTTAGCAAGTTGGAGCCCGATGATTAAGGCGTTGTACTCTACCACATTGTTGGAGTATGACTTCATGAGTGAGTAGACATGATTGATGACGAGGCCGTATGGGGAGATCAACACTATCCCGACCCCAACGATGATGCCACCATTGGGTCCTGCTCTAGAAGCGTCGTCAAAGAATATTCGCCACACAACTTCGTGTGAAGTGACGTCGGAGTCCGCCACCCCGTCTGGAATCTCCTCATAGATCTTTGAGGTTTCAGACCCTGGGTGGGCTGCTAGAAAATTGGTTAGTGCTTGACCCTTGACGGCCTTCTGTGGGACGAACACCATATCATATGGAGATAATAGTATTGCCTAGGTATCTAAGCGAAAATTGAGTGCCCCTGGTTTGTTCATGAGGACCTTGAGGGGTTGACTCACGAGATTACATGAATGGTCTGTCTAGCCACGTAATGTCGAGTTTTCTGAATAGCGAATACTAGACCAAGGCATTTCTTCTCAACGGTGGTGTACCTCCATGCCGACCATCATCAGGCTAAGGTAGTATATGGCCTACTCGTAGCCTGTATCACTATTCTAGGCTAACAGGGCACCGATAGAGTGCTCCATCGCACGTACATAGAGCAGAAACACATGAGGGTTTGATAGGTATTCCTTGATATCTTCAAACGCGCGTTGGCATTTTTTATCCCAAACAAAGGAGAAATATTTTTTTATGAGCTGAGCAAACGGTCGATAACATCCAGAGAGGTTTGATATAAATCTCCTGATGTATGTCAGCCTCCTTTGAAGGCCGCGGAGTTCCCGGAGGTTCTTTGGTGGGCTCATCTCCAGGATGGCCTTGGTCTTGTCGGGATTTATGTGAATACTCCGGGAAGTGATGACGAAACCCATAAATTTGCCGCTGGAGACCCCCAGGAAGGACTTGGTAGGGTTTATCTTGAGGCGGTGTGGGCACATTAAGTCAGACACAGTTCTCACGTCTTAGAGGTGATCATTTTAGAGCGACTCTTGATGACGATGTCGTCGACATAGTATTCCACCGTCTTGCGTAGATATTCACGGAAAATGGTGCTCATGGCTCGCTGGTATGTTGCACATGCGTTCTTTAGACTGAAAGGTATGACCGTGTAGCAGTATACGTCTATTAGGGTCTGAAATGATGTATGCTTCTCGAAGCCACATGTATGACCGAAATATCTTAATTTGGTTGTAGCCTGAGAAGTCGTCCATGAAGGACATGCGCTCGAAGCCACATGTATTGTCGATCATTATAATGACCCATTCCGTTCAAGCGGATAGCCGATTCAAATGGCACAAGTGTAACAAACTGACCCACTTTGCTCAGCGAGAATACTTATTGGAGGCAAAGAATTTTCAAACTTGGTATTTCAGGAGTTCAGATTTTTTACTTTCAAAGGCTCGCTCGGAGTATCATTCGACCGAGGCGAATCATCTTTAAGGTGGGTGGCAATGATGAACTTGTCTTTGCTTAGCCCGCACACTTAAAATATGGGTGATATATGCTAGTCGCTAGGTGAATCACTCCATGTATGCTAATAAAGGATACAACACACCTAGCTAAGAGAATAATCCCAACTTGTATTGCTTGTGTTAGAACATGAAAATAAAATTTTGCTTATAAATGGAATCTTGAATGCTACCTTTGTCTTGTGCAACTAGACCCCACTATGCCTCGAGAAGATCATTATATACTCTTCGTAGTGTATTGTTCACTTGTTTACACTGCATGTCCCTAGATTATGTTGCTTGGTATGTTCCTTTACGGTTTTACTCCTCGCTTTATGTAAAACCCCTATTTCTAAAAACCATATTTATTATATTTTATTATTAATTAATAATTTAATTTTAGTAATTAGGTCTAAATAGGAGAAATAGATTTTTAATAATTTTTATGTTAGGTGTTCGGGCACTTAGAGGACTTATGGGACCATCGGGAATTTTTTGAAATTTATTCCATGTAGGAGACCCATTGAGCTGTTGCTAGCCTAACGATGTGCAATACCCTAATCTATAAATTTTCTTATGTGTGAATATATATATATATATACAAATATATATATATATATATATATATATATACAAATATATATATATATATATATATGTATATATATATATATATTTAAAGAAAGAAAGGAAAAGAAAAGAAAAGAAAATTAACTAATATAATAATAATAATAATAATAATATACTTAGTATACTTAAAACCCTTAGGAACTTTGATTCCTTAGCAACTTTTGCATTTGCTTTAAGGCCTTCAGCAAATCCCTTACAGCAAACTTAGTTTTGCTAAAGCGGATTCCTTGCAATTGCCCGCCCCTTGCAGCCAAAGAGGCCGCCCACTCTATTATTCCAGCGGAACTCCCAGACCCCTTCACCCCGTGGACCCGCTTCAACCCCCCTCTCTTCCTAATATATATATATATATATATATATATATATATATATATAGTTAGCTCTAAAACCCTAACCTAAACTCCAGACTTCCTCTTCCCATCTAGAGCCGTCACCGCAGCTAGAGAAGCCCCGCCAAGCCATCTAACCATCCCGTCGACGCCGACATCGCGCCCTGTAGAATCCCACTCGAGGCACCTTCGCTCCGGCGCAATTTTCCGTCGACTCGCTCGACCAAATGCTGTTCCATTTTCATAGGTATGATCATCCCTTAACCCTCTCCAATATTCGTTTTATAGCCAACCTCGGAAAACGTGTGCCCCTAGGTGCAAACCAGCGCCCAAGTTGGCCCGGACTTACCCAATTCTGAAATCGCAGAAACTTGCGATGACCACCCATATTGCCGAGTTTGTATCTCCCACCACAGAGATCCGAATTCGATGATTATTTTTGATACCTGTAGAATACATGACCTAGTTTATTTTCTGTAAAATAACCCTGTGCTATTAGTCGCTGTGGATATAATTATATTCGTCGCAAAACTGCACGTACCCACTTTTTCTAGATTTCCAAAAGTTGGAGATCAGAGCGCGCCCCGCCAAACGGGACCGCCCCGCCGTGTGCCAAGTGTACCGAATGATGCACGCTGCATAATCGGACATGTGAAAATTCGTGGAGACTGATTCGGACGCGTGTGCGCGCCGGAATCAGACTATATCCGCGGACACATTTCGTGTCGCCACTTTTGTGGAACTCGCACGTATTTTGTGCACGCTTGTTAGATTGCGACGAAACTTGCGCCACTGGACTCGTGGTAACGCACTGGTCCTGTGACCCAATTTTCACGCATTTCTGAGACGGTTGACCAGATCGCCAAATGGCGGGCCCCACAGTTGACTTTTTGGACAAATTGTGTTCGGCTCATCGGAATCCAAATTTGGATATACCGTTGGGTTCGTATTGACATCTAGAGTTGTTTGACCCAAAGTTTATCCCATTTAGAGACTGTTACCCTCGGCACGCTTTTCGGTGCAAAGTGGGCCACACGTGGACCCTACTTTTGCCCGAAATTATGGTTTTGCCCCGGTATCCAAATTGGACGAAAGGGAAGTACTTTCTAGCTATTTTGCTTATTTTGGGAATGTTGGTGATATTTATTTCAGCATCCGGAGACATTTGTTCTGTGGCCATAGCTTCTGGTCCTGTATATTGGATATTTGGGCGCGTACACTTTACAGATTCTTGCCAGGCAAGTGTACCTTGCCATTGTACTGTTATTTATATTTCATATGTTGTATGCATCTTTATTTTTTGTCTTTAGTTCATATATTTTAACTGTTATATAAAATGCGCGCGACGGTGACGTCGCGATATGTTTTTATTTATGTATTGCATTGACATTATTTATGAGACTACCCCATTATCATGTAGCATCATTAGGTTTCATTTGACTGTGACACAAATTTTTGCACGAGTTGTGAGTCTCATATAGATCACGGACGCACGTATTGACTGATCATCGGTACGTGTGGGACGTGCGTTAGGAATAACTGCTGTTAGAAACTTTGCATGCTAGAAGACTTAGCAGTTATTAGAGGTCTATGGACATAGTCTATTGTAGTACGGTGGTCCCATCCTTGTCCTTGTTTGGTTGCAGGATTGGGCTAGGGTACTAAGGATAGGCTATGGACCAAATCGTGTCATGGATGTGAAATGCTTAGAGCATTGGGTGGGGAGAACAACAAGTAAGGCATTTGGGCTCCTTTGTACTTTTCTTGTGTAACTCGTACGCTCCGTCGGAGATACGCGGTCATGATGACCCCTATATATTATCATGACGGGCCTCCGGTGTTCGAAAGACGCCATGCCTTTGTAGGCTCCTGGATCTCCAAGAGAACTATGCCAATCCTATTTATGGCCAGATAGCCCACTTGTTAGAAAGTTATTCTTAACTGCATTCACTTTAGACGGTTAGGCGACCCATTGGATATTTATTTTAGTACTTTATTGGCATGTGTTTAAGTATCTTGTTATGTCCCTCTGAGGACCAGGTCCGCTGCCAGGTGTACCTGTCCTTGAGTATTTGCAGGAGCGCAGATTTGGAAGGATATAGATGCTTCGTGGATGTCTTCTCTTCGAGCCGTGATTGGTAGCTGGTACTTATATTGTTTGAGTGAGTTGTACTTATATTGTATTTACTTTTCCATTCGAGTTGGTAGTGGATTTCTTTCCATCCAACTATTATCTTTAGATCCTTCTTATTGAGATCTAGTTTCATAGATACTGGTTATTTATTTCTATATAATTTTGGTGGATGAGATTTAGATTTTACCCTGTGACTTGTATTATATTTTATACCACTTGTGGATTTTATATTCATATTACAGCGTACGTATGGATTTGGTTTCCCTATATTGGAGTTGCCATATCCATGCGGCTGGCATGCTTACGTGTCCTAGTCCTACGTATTTTTGGGACTGGGGCTTGACATATTTTTGTGGTGGCCCATGCAGGTCGAGAGCATATTGCCTCGGTTACGTTACTGTACCGAACAAGCCTGCACCTAGGACTAGAGTATAGGATCTCATCCACAATTGACTATGATTCATCTTCCTCCTCTCTATTCTATTCGAATCATTGCATCCTGCTTGATTCATGTACTTTCCTAATAGTTCTTTGAGAATAGCCTTCTGCTAGAATATAGGAACCCCTATTATTAGGATGATGATTATGGTAGCACACCTATTAAGAATACAACGAGGATATAGACACACCACTAAGTTTAGAATATCTAGTGAACCCTAGAACTTCTCATCTTTAGATTGGTATACCATTACCCCTTGATGTATTAAGAAGACTTGAGTAGTATAGACACTACTAGAGATAGTTAGAAGTTTTACCATAATGTTTGACCCTAGTATTGAGGAACCAATGGAGAACCAATATTGAACATTAGGACTGAACCTAACCTTCATAACTGGATAGTATTAGAGAACTATAAAACTTATGTCATTGTCTTATTATTAGTAGACAAGTACCCTAGAAAGCCAAGAGCAATGTATAGAATATTTCCCTAATCATACCTCAAACATAGTAGCTAGCGTACCACTTCCCTTTAGAAACCATGATGCTATCTATAGGCCCTATTTTAAATTCCACATCTTGTTTCTCTGAAACCCTAGCGCTCACCACTCGCACGACGACTAAATTATGATCTTCTTTTCTCCATCTTTCAATTCATGCCAATCTGACGCTTCTGATTTTAGACCAAGCAATTGTATTCTATGATAGAATATATGGTTTGCTAAAGTGATAGTTGTAATCTTGAATTTTGAATTTTAAATTGTGTACCTTGTAGTTAGAACCTGATAGTTAAATTGTTCAATTAGATTATGATGATTACCCCTAGTTGTAGACCACGTAATTTGTACCCTCACCTCGATACACGTTAGACCCCTCCCCTTTAACGGCCAGTAACTCTTCTATCCTTACCATTGACACTTGCTTGTAAGTGCTATGACTAAGACTTAGGATGACCATTACCTACATAAAAAGGATACCCTAATCAATACCAAGATTTTTCCTCATATACCCTAATAAAGAGTTTCTATTTTATTTACATGTGCAAGATTATTTTGTAGGACCCTCTTAAGACTGTCACAGTATTAGTTTAATTATTATAAGTTGGGTAGTATGCCTCACAACCTAGTATCACATAGTCCACTTGACCCATCGAGGTAGTGTAACTAAATGACATTAATTTTATGCTAGCACTAGACGACAGTGTTTATTCAGACGATGGAATTTAGAGGCCCATGCCCTATTTGGTTGACTAGCGACTTAGACAAGGAGGTTGTATGATAACCGTAGAGATTGTAAAATCTTTGTTATTATTGCTTATTATGTTTTGTTTTTTTTTGTAAACCTGAATTAATTTGTACCTCCTTTCATCATCATCTAGCGTACTTATATTGCTGTACTACCTTGACTTATGCTGCTATTTTATAGCCTAGTTTTTGCAAGCTTATTCCTCATCAAGCTTGTTCATGACATATGTATTAGTGGGTCAACACACTAATATATTTCAGAATCAGTGTGTTAAGGTCTGGCCAACCTTAGTGCGCTTGATTCGCCCTTCGTAACGCTACTTTACGTGGATTGAGATATGTAGTGATTAGTAGACGAATATACTTGCCCTGGACATGTCTGACATATCGTGTCGGTTACATAACTGTACTAATACGACATGCGAACAAAGGATTACCAGAATAGGATTTCAATCCACAACTGTTTGACGATTCCCATTTGAATTCTTTAAACGCCTTGATCCCGATACTTCTATTCTATTACCTCCCTTGAACTCTTTATTATTGATCTCTGTCTTCCCTTATTTCGGAAGGACGAAACCTTGTGCTTGGTATAAGTTGACACACAGAGAGTACTAGATATACCCCATAGGCCGATTACATACTTGAGGATCATTCTTCGCAATTAAGGACATATCATATGTGATATGGTCGGCATTGAAGTTCGAGGATTGAATGACATAAGTAATTAAATTAAGGAATATTTTCTTAAGGTATATAGCCTTATGTGATAGAGAGGTAAATTTTAAGTTGGGTAGTAGTGCATTGTCAACTCGAGAGGAATTTCTTTTAGACTATGATCGAGTAAGACTAGATTTGGAGAGGTTCAAGCCATAGTAATTTTGAGAAATTTAGAAGGATGACTAAGATGATGAGGATCAATGAATTGATATTGAGGACCCAATATTTATACCTTAAGTGCATAAGTTAAATTTTTGAACAATGAAGGTAGAATCACCAATTTGAATTTGAAGGATAAATATATACTTTCAGACTTGAATATTGGTGGACTGCATTTAAATTATGTTTTTCAATTTGATGATTTAAATTAAGAATTAAAATTTGATGGTTGGACTACCTATTTGAAATATTGAGGATGTGAATGGAATTTAAAAAGGTTGAAGCAAAAAAAAAAAATTATAAGTGGAAATGGGAATAAAATTGGACTCGAATTACTTCTAGAGGAGATTACGATAGTGAGATATCGTGAGGTAAAATTTAGATGCTTATTTAAATCTTGAAGATGTTATGTGGATTTAATATGGATAAATTCGAACCAAGGGAGAAGAGATAACCATAGGTTGAATTTTGATTGGAGCAGTGATCATCTTAACCTTGGAGTGATGGATATGATTAGGATTTAATTATTGCAAGGAGATTGTGATTGACTTGCCGTATGTACATGAAGGATTAACAGATTCTGCCTTATTTCAATTTTGAGGACGATATTGTCTTAAGTTGGCTGGATTGTGAAACCCCCTCACCTAAGAATTAGACATACTCGGCCTAGATAGTGAGACTAAGGCTAGATCGAATCCACCTAGAAATAGAACACGGTATTCTAATTAGATTTACAACATGGTATTCCTCGGCGCGCCTTACCATTGCTTCGATAATTGGAGCACTTTCCTAGCCACTGCCTTCCTACAAATTCTACACCCTTATCCTAGAAATGCCCATCATCCAATTCTCATCTTTGTGCAATTTTCCAATTGTTGGACGCTTTTATGCAAAAGAGCATTTATGTGTCCACACCATTGGACATGACACATGAAGAAACCTATTTTTTGCTCATATGGATTTTTTATGATTTTTTTTTTGGGATGTGCAACGTGCAACATCACCCACCCCTTTAAACCTAGTCTTGCATTTTAAACAATGCAAATCTTAGACCATCCTTGCATTTTATCGTGGCTTAATTTTAATTTCGAGGACGAAATTTTTACAAGTTGGGTAGAATGTAAAACCCCTATTTCTAAAAACCATATTTATTATATTTTATTATTAATTAATAATTTAATTTTAGTAATTAGGTCTAAATAGGAGAAATAGATTTTTAATAATTTTTATGTTAGGTGTTCGGGCACTTAGAGGACTTATGGGACCATCAGGAATTTTTCGAAATTTATTCCATGTAGGAGACCCCTTGAGCTGTTGCTAGCCTAACGATGTGCAATACCCTATTCTATAAATTTTCTTATGTGTGAATATATATATATATATACAAATATATATATATATATGTATATATATATTTAAAGAAAGAAAGGAAAAGAAAAGAAAAGAAAATTAACTAATATAATAATAATAATAATAATAATAGACTTAGTATACTTAAAACCCTTAGGAACTTTGATTCCTTAGCAACTTTTGCATTTGCTTTAAGGCCTTCAGCAAATCCCTTACAGCAAACTTAGTTTTGCTAAAGCGGATTCCTTTCAATTGCCCGCCCCTTGCAGCCAAAGAGGCCGCCCACTCTATTATTCCAGCGGAACTCCCAGACCCCTTCACCCCGCGGACCCGCTTCAACCCCCCTCTCTTCCTAATATATATAATATATATATATATATATATATATATATATATATATATATATATATATATATATATATATATAGTTAGCTCTAAAACCCTAACCTAAACTCCAGACTTCCTCTTCCCATCTAGAGCCGTCACCGCAGCCAGAGAAGCCCCGCCAAGCCATCTAACCATCCCGTCGACGCCGACATCGCGCCCTGCAGAATTCCACTCGAGGCACCTTCGCTCCGGCACAATTTTCCGTCGACTCGCTCGACCAAACGCTGTTTCGTTTTCATAGGTATGATCATCCCTTAACCCTCTCCAATATTTATTTTATAGCCAACCTCGGAAAACGTGTGCCCCTAGGTGCAAAACAGCGCCCAAGTTGGCCCGGACTTACCCAATTCTGAAATCGCAGAAACTTGCGATGACCACCCATATTGCCGAGTTCGTATCTCCCATCACAGAGATCCGAATTCGATGATTCTTTTTGATACCTGTAGAATACATGACCTAGTTTATTTTCTGTAAAATAACCCTGTGCTATTAGTCGCTGTGGATATAATTATATTCGTCGCAAAACTGCGCGCAACCACTTTTTTCAGATTTCCAAAAGTTGGAGATCGGAGCGCGCCCCGCCAAACGGGACCGCCCCGCCGTGTGCCAAGTATACCGAATGGTGCACGCTGCATAATCGGACACGTGAAAATTCGTGGAGACTGATTCGGACGCGTGTGCGCACCGGAATCAGACCGTATCCGCGGACACATTTCGTGTCGCCACTTTTGTGGAACTCGTACGTATTTTGTGCACGCTTGTCAGATTATGACGAAACTTGCGCCACTGGACTCGTGGTAACGCGCTGGTCCTGTGACCCAATTTTCACGCATTTCTGAGACGGTTGACCAGATCGCCAAATGGCGGGCCCCACAGTTGACTTTTTGGACAAATTGTGTTCGGCTCATCGGAATCCAAATTTGGACATACCGTTGGGTTCGTATTGACATCTAGAGTTGTTTGATCCATAGTTTATCCCATTTAGAGACTGTTACCCTCGGCACACTTTTCGGTGCAAAGTGGGCCACACGTGGACCCCACTTTTGCCCGAAATTATGGTTTTGCCTCGGTGTCCAAATTGGACGAAAGGGAAGTGCTTTCTAGCTATTTTGCTTATTTTGGGAACGTTGGTGATATTTATTTCAGCATCCGGAGACATTTGTTCTGTGGCCATAGCTTCTGGTCCTGTGTATTGGATATTTGGGCGCGTACACTTTACAGATTCTTGCCAGGCAAGTATACCTTGCCATTGTACTGTTATTTATATTCCATATGTTGCATGCATCTTTATTTTTTGTCTTTAGTTCATATATTTTAACTGTTATATAAAATACGCACGACGGTGACGTCGCGATATATTTTTATTTATGTATTGCATTGACCTTGTTTATGAGACTACCCCATTATCATGTAGCATCATTAGGTTTCATTTGACTGTGACACATATTTTTACACGAGTTGTGAGTCCCATATAGATCACGGACGCACGTATTGACTGACCATCGGTACGTGTGGGACGTACGTTAGGAATAACTGTTGTTAGAAACTTTGCATGCTAGAAGACTTAGCAGTTATTAGAGATCTATGGACATAGTCTATTGTAGTACGGTGGTCCCATCCTTGTCCTTGTTTGGTTGCAGGATTGGGATAGGGTACTAAGGATAGGCTATGGACCAAATCGTGTCATGGATGTGACATGCTTAGAGCATTGGGTGGGGAGAACAACAAGTAAGGCATTTGGGCTCCTTTGCACTTTTCTTGTGTAACCCGTACGCTCCGCCGAAGATACGCGGTCATGATGACCCCTATATATTATCATGGCGGGCCTCCGGTGTTCGAAAGATGTCGTGCCTTTGTAGGCCCCTGGATCTCCAAGAGAACTATGCCAATCCCATTTATGGCCAGATAGCCCACTTGTTAGAAAGTTGTTCTTAACTGCATTCACTTTAGACGGTTAGGCGACCCATTGGATATTTATTTCAGTACTTTATTGGCATGTGTTTAAGTATCTTGTTATGTCCCTCTGAGGACCTGGTCCGCTGCCAGGTGTACCTGTTCTTGAGTATTTGCAGGAGCGCAGATTTGGAAGGATATAGTTGCTTCGTGGATGTCTTCTCTTCGAGCCGTGATTGGTAGATGGTACTTATATTGTTTGAGTGAGTTGTACTTATATTGTATTTACTTTTCCATTCGAGTTGGTAGTGGATTTGTTTCCATCCAACTATTATCTTTAGATCCTTCTTATTGAGATCTAGTTTCATAGATACTGGTTATTTATTTCTATATGATTTTGGTGGATGAGATTTAGATTTTACCCTGTGACTTGTATTACATTTTATACCACTTATGGATTTTATATTCATATTACAGCATACGTATGGATTTGGTTTCCCTATATTGGAGTTGCCATATCCATGCGGCTGGCATGCTTACGTGTCCTAGTCCTACGTATTTTTGGGACTGGGGCATGACACTTTACCGTAGACATTGCCTACGTAAATGTTTATATTTTATGTAAATGCATGCTTGCCTACTTACTTGTAGTTTATACTCGTTGCCTCATTTCAATGCTTGTCACATAAATTATGCCACAATCAAGTAACACTATTCGTATCATGCATGCAGCTAGTTAACCAAAAGACTATCAAATAGTCCTTATGTGCAATATGAACCTACAAGTATCCGGGACCGTTAGGTCACCAAGGCAGTCCCCAATCCAGGGAATGCATCAAGTCAAGTTGAACACTGAACGAGAATTATGTCAAGCAAATCAAGAATCACAGATCGTAGAGCAATGCTCGTTCAGAATAAGAATCAATGGATTATCGTATCAAGTTGTGAATCTGGAATGACCCAAGACTTGCATGGTCACGGATAACTCGTGCACGAGGTATCTACTTCCTCGGTCGATCATCGGGGCACCGGGATCGTACTGGCCTAGGAGGATGAATGGTGTATTGCGTGCCAAATTCGATTCTGGTATGCTCCACCGTCTTTGGGGCTAGGCAATACACGATATTTGGGCCTTGGTAGGATATACTACCTTGGACTAGACGTCTACCCATGATAGTCGCTTGTTTCGGCGGGATGGCGCAATGGCTCTTTTGTATCACCCGTTCACCTTGAATTGCTGGTCTTGTAAAATACGTTGCACCCCATTCCGTCACGAGACTATAAATTGATCATTTATGGCTAAGCCAGTGACCTCATGTTTATATAGATTAGTCAACCTCACTTAGCGGTAATCCGCGTGCGAGTCATTGCATCGCATCCAGTAAACTGAAACACCTGAACGATTATGAGTATAAGTCATCTATACAAATTGAGCAACCTGAGCAATCCATCGAATACTTGAACATCTTCTGCAACACACCTAAAAATCTGTGTAACTCGTACGTGCGAAACAGCACCTCGCACATGACACTTTGCATGCTTATGCTATTGCCTTGGATTTTATTATATATATATATATATGCCCGTGCTTGATTTAACTTAGTTTGCCTTGGACAGGGAATGATGAATGGTAAGTTGGTAAGTCTTGCCGTGTTTTCTTTATATCGTACGACACACTGCCACACGAGTTAGGCTTGTACATTATGCCATAAAACTGATCCTAAGGCAAGACTAGAAAGATAACTTAATAGATGGTGCACGAAACCTATATAATGTGTTTGGATTTGTCGAGCAGGCGAAAAGCCTTCCACCAGTGCATTCATGTACTAATAACCCACCAGATTGCTTGCAGGGTGCAGAAAAACCTCGTTCGGTGCGGATGTCCCCTTCGTGCGTGCTAAGACGTGGAGTTCACTCTGGAGCCTTGGAACATTGCGTCCGAAACTGAAGCACATATACAAGACATAATGTTGGAACATCGTCTATATATCATTCCACAAATGTAGCCACTTGGCATAATTTTACTGTTTCAGAGAGAGAGGCTTGAGCGAATTGTAATCTCGGCCTAGCGCCGCTTATAACACTTGTTCAATATCAATAAAGAGCTTGTTTTACTTCTATACTTGTATTATTCAATGCTTTCGCTATTGACGACTCTATGAACTTGTTTTCAATCGCCTGTGCATTTCTTATTCTGCTGCACTTGAACAATCTGTATGACTCTATGGCTTAGACCTCTTACAGCCAGTTTGGATCATGGCCTTACACGGGCGCGGCTTTTGCTCATACGATATCACGTCCAGATAGAAAAAATGGTCCTACGTGAGCGCTGGCACGGTGATTTGCGCCTAGCCGGGATGACCGATTACCTATGGGAGATCGGGACATGACAATCATTATGTCGGTGATCGGGAGAGAGAATTCGTCCTTAGGACATGCCGCATTTAGATTACGAAAGTCGATACAGATTCGAATCTTCCCATTCTTCTTGACGACATCCACTATGTTGGCTACCCAGTCGGGATGGTCCTTGCGGATAAAGCCACTAGATATCAGCTTGCTGACTTCATCTTTGATTGAATTTATTATGTTCGACTGGAACCGTCGTTGTTGTTGCTTGACCGATTTGGCGTTCGACAAAATATTGAGTTTGTGGACTACAATTTGAGGATTCAATAATGACATGTCTTCATAACTCCAGGCAAAGACATCAATGTATTCCTTAATGAGCTATTACAGGGATTCTCGATCTTCTTCGGACAGACTTTTGCTGATGAAGATAGGTTTATGAGAGGATTCGTTGCCCATATTGACCTGTACGACTTCGTCCTCGGTAGGAGGTTCTCGTTGTTCGAACCACATCTCTCATTGTGCGTCTAGGCGTTGGGCCCACGATTCTACTTCAAGGAGTTCTAGTGGATCTTCGTCGTCTTCCTCAGGGTCAGCTGATACCATGTTGGCAGACAATGTTTGCTTGAGCATCTCCCCGATTCTGACGTCGGGGTCCCAAGCGAAAGATTGCAAAGAGTGGGAGTGAACCTCATCTTCTTCATCTGAACCTTTCGGGGTTGTGGGAGACGTTACGTACCCTAAGCCATGCTTGGTTTTATGGTAGTAATCCCTGAACTTGCTTGCAGGAGCCGGTAGATGCAGGGGCAATCGTCATCCCTTACCGTAGTTTAAATCTCGATTATTTTTAAGGTCATAATCCTTATTCTGGATGATATGTTTGGCTTGACCGCTAAACCGCTAGAATTATATTTTGTCGGTATAGGGTTTTGGCTCTTGTTCCTCTGGGATGAAGGACCGGGGGTATTCAAACCTGTCGAAGATGATAGGTTTATCTCCCCTCCTCCTTGCTGGAATCGTTGAGTAGGAACCTTGATTTGGGATGATCTGGTTTACTGCATAGGTGGTAGTCACCTGTGTTTGCAGGTATAAGCCTAGACCGTGCTCCATAGAGTACAATGTGTTGATATGTGTACACTAAGAATAATTCAAAGATAACCCTTTATTGATAAAATAAGGTATCTCTTTCGGAGGAATCATATCATCGAGGTAAGGGACGTTAGCCTAAGCGGCCACATATTCTTCCAGTTCGTCATCTTCATCGGCTACCCCCAACACGGTTATAGGTTATTGGTGGCCTCCTGTGCAGTTTTACCACCAGAGGCTCGGAGGATTCGACCGTGGGTGGGTCTTCTTTTGGCGGTTTACGAAGACGAACGACCATAGGTTCTGAAGGAGCAGATGGTGTGGGATCCTTATTCTATGATCGATTTAGCCTATGAATGCGAACGACCAGAGGTTTGGAAGGAGCAAATGGTGCAGGATCCTTCTTTTGCGGTCGATTTAGCCTATGAAGGCGAACGTCCAGAGGTTCGGACATTGTGGAAGGCGCCAGAGATTTTGGTGCCTTCCTGTGCAACTTGATGATGAGTAGAGTGGCTACGTCGGGAGTGCAAGCCTTGAAATAGGTTCTCATAGGATCCTCCGGTGTTGTCGTAACCTAAGCCTCATCATCGGCCTCATTGCCACCTTTATCTCGGTAGGTTTGCTTGTAGAGGATGGCGTAGGAGTAGTACGTCTTGACTCCCTTAAATGGGTCGATGTATGCGAACTTCATTCTGATAATGCCATGATCATCGACATATTTTAAGCAATGGTGCAGGGTTGACGGCACGATCATATATAGGTGTATTCAAGGGCGTCCGAGCAAGACGTTGTAAGATACATCTACGTTAATGACGTAGCAAGTGACCTCTATTTTCAGGTCGTCAATCTGTCACTTCAGACGAATTTTGTCCAGAGGGTAGCTTCTTCCTGCGTTGAAGCCACTAATGGCAGTATTGGTAGCTGCCAGACAATGCATCGGGATGTCCAAGGTTTGCAACAGACTCCTCGGGATGATGCTGATTGATGAACCGGGGTCAATGTGCACCCGTCTACCTTTATTGTACCAATATACTAGTGGGAGCATGTCGTCGGATCTTTAGCTGGTGGTTTGACCTGTGCCAGATAGGTATCGACATTTTGTAATGCCTCGTTCAGGGCGGCTCAAGTGTCTCTCGAAAGCCGTAGAAGTTCAAATAACGACAACTTTGTCGAGGTATTGGCGAGTTGAGCCAAGACATCAAAGTTGTAGGGATTCTCCAATCCCTGAGTCATTTTCTTACGCAACGGCTTATCGACGCGTCCTTCTTTTTGTTTGGACTTGTCCGCTGGTGGGGGTTGAGATGGACCCGGATCAGACGTGACAGGTGTAGTAGTTGGAGGTGCATTGACGTCGGGAGCTTCGTAATCTCGCTGGTAAGCAAGGTCCGACCTGGTTGCCCCTGCCCATGCCTCCTCAGTGGTGGTAGAAACCATACGACAAGACTTGGTTTTTTGTGTTTTTGGCTTGACGGCGGAAGGCGTTGCTTGCTGCGTCAAGTCTGGGACCAGATTCGGATCACTACCAGAAAAAGTCAAATTAGCGACGTCTAAAAATGTCGCTAAATAACCAAAAATCGTCGCTAATTAGATTTAGCGACGTAATTAACGACGTTTTAAAGCAGTCGGAAAACTCCAAGTCGCTAAAACAAAAAATATCGCTAAACTTCGCTATGCCGACGTTTTTTAGCGACTTTAATTTGTCGCTAAATTTAGCGACGTTTTGCGACGCCAAGTCACTAAATAGCGACATTTATAAAAGTCGCTAAACGTCGCTGATTAGCGACGTCTATCGCGACGATACATCGACGTCTTTAATGACCTGGCTATACTGCCATGTCAGCAATTGGCGACGTTTAGCGACCTCTTTAGCGACGTCCTTAGCGACATTTTGCAGCGTCGCTAAGTAGCGACATAATTAGTGACGTAAATTAACGTCGCTAAACGTCGCTACACATCGCTAATAACGTCGCTAATTTTTAAAAAAAAATAAAAAAAAATAATGTCCAGAAGCAAACATTGGTGATTCCCTGCAGTTTTACATCATCTTCATCATACACACCAACATGATTCAATCTAGTTAACTATATAATCCAATTAAATTAAAGACCACAAGAAGTATCAATCCAATTAAATATGGATAACTATATAATCTAATTAAATTAACTAAAAAATTAAAGACCACAAGAAGCATCATACATCATGTCTATTGTTGAAGTATCAATAATTCATAAATAATAATAAAAATAACTATACTACTACGGATCTGCAGGAGGCTGACCAGCGGCGCGCTTGAAGGATAACAACTCCTCATACTCGTCCCGTTGAATCGACACCGATGTCGATGGAGAAGGCAGTGACGTCGGTGGAGGCCGTGCCCGCTCCAAGTCTGCGAGTCGCTGGTTGTAAGAATCCAGGGTAGATAACAGCCTCGTACTGCTATCACCCATTGAATCCTGCATCCTCGTCAGGTTCTCGCCCATCGATAGCTGTGACGCCTGCATCCTCGTCAGCTTCTCGTCCATTGATAGCTGTGACGCCTGCAGCTCCATGATGTTGCGATCATTGGAGGCTCTAATATCATTTGTCAATTCTCGTAGCTCCGTCATGTTGCGGTCGAGCATATCCAATCGTGCGATAAGTATCGGATCGTCCGCATGCGGCTGGGACCGGGACTGGTCCTCCATACTTCGTAGCAAGTCGTCACGGAGAGACGCAATCTGACGGTCAACGGCCTCCTGGACGGCCTCCTGGACTCTGGCCGACGACTGCGAGGGCTGCGACTGCGAGGGGTGTGTGGAATGCACAGCTGTCGGGGAGGCCCTAGATGACTGCGTCGCAACCAGGGCGCCATAGGAGCCCGTACCGTAGTACGTACCCCTCTGGAGACCACAGCTGCGGTCACCCACAGGTCGTCCGCCGACGAAGATGGACCAGGCTGCGACGAAGCACCAGCCTCTCCAGGTGTAGGTGCACTAGCAGTCGCCCGCTCACGAAGCCTAAGATACTCGGCCTAGAAAAGGTTTGGAAACTCAATAATTGCCTAAGTTATATTAAAATAAACACAAAGTAAAGTAATACTTACATAGCTCTGTGAGGCCCTCTCATCAATGAGATTTCCGTCCTTGCGATGGGTGGCCAAGAAGACGGTCACCATGTTTGCATCCTCACCCCTCTGTACCTGTTAAAAATATATTTTTTATTACTAAACTTAAATATTTTTTCCAAGTACCATTTTATGGTACTTATATTAAAATAATATATTTTAAAAGAAAAAACATACCAAATGACAGAAATGTTTCGTCATCGGAATCGAGCCACCACACCACTTGGCAGCATTCTGCCTAGCCGCCTTGGCCTTCTTAGACCTTTCCTTGTAGCTCGGATCGTCGAATCTAGCCCTCATCCCAGTCCACTGCTCAGGCGTGATCCAACCTTGGATCAGTTTTCTAGCACGATCACGAGCCTTCTGGTCATCCAGAGCATCTCGGATAAGCTTGGCGGCAACGGTAGGAAAGAGCCGCTCGATCAACTCGGCCCGGTACGGAGGATAAAAATACGTTTGCTACAATAAATAATTCATTAAGTTAGCATCACGAATATGCATAAATTAGAGGATTTATTTAATATACTTTTACCTGGAAGTGCGCAAACCAGAACGCCTTCCTCTCCTCCGGAGCCTCAGAGTAGTTGATCCAAGGACCACCGTAGTTGTTCCTCAGAAATTGGCCCAGGCGTCTCTGAACCGACGATGGACGATATCTATACAGAAATAATAATTTAGATTACTAAAAAAGTCAATATACGATGAATAAAGAGAAACACAAATATATACTAAACCATCTAATTGACTTACTTTGTACCGTCGGCCCAAATCTCTGTCCTCGTCTCCTCCGGTGGTGCGCATGGAGGATCTTGCTGATGCTGGGACAACGTCGGCACGACCTCCTCTACATGCTCATCTGTCTCCATGGTTCCGTCAGCAGGAGGAATGCTGGACGAGGGAGTACTATCACGCCTGGAACTACTCGTCCCAGGAGTGATGCCACGCAACGTCGTCGCAGTCGGAGATGTGACTGATCGATATACTGGAGTACTGGGCGACGATGATCCGGAACCAACAGTAGGCAGTACCGGAGTGGCACTCTGTCTACCTCGGGACCTGCTGAATCCTCCGCGTCGTCCTGTCATATCTGATAACAACATATGATGAATATAGAGAAACACAAATATATACTACATTCTACAGTCGAAATGTGATACATATCTCAAAGCATTATACAGTCAAAATATAATACATATATTCGTTAATGTCAACATCTACTTCTACATGCAATATTTATAGTCCAAATATAGTTACATTCTACATGGAATATTTTATATTTTCAATCATCTTCAAAAAATTTATCTTGTTCGCCTTCCTCGTCCTGCTCTTCCACTTCCTCGTCTTCACTTTCATCTACTTCGTCGTCCTCTTCGGATAATTCTACATCTTCTACATTATTACTCGTGTAATGAGTAACTTCCGTTGAGTCAACATCATAATTGTCAGGATTGAAACTAGGTCCCGCCGCATCATAATTGTCAGGATTGAAACTAGGCCCCGCCGTATCATAAACTATGTTCACCAACCCGTCGTCGTAAGCATCGTGGTCTTGGACATCCATATACGGCTCCACATAGGGCTCCGACTCCGATGCTAGAGATACAAGTTCTCCGTGTGCGGTCCACTGATAGTAATTCGGCATAAAGTCCTTCGAGTATAAATGATATGTAACTTCCACTTCAGGATGATATTTCCTGTTGCGACATCTCACACACGGACAATTAATTTTGGTACCGTCCATGTATTGAGGGAACGCCTTTACGAACTGCAGGAACTGCTGTACACCCTCAATGAATTCATTCCGCACACCGCACATGTCATCAGGATGACGGTTGTACATCCACGAACGATGACGCAGATAGTAATTCATATCCATTTCTAGAAACTTCTGCAAAATTGACAGTATGTATCATATAAATCATTATATGCAAAATTAACCGTACTATAAAAATCATAACTGATATAATACATATTTTCATTTATCAAAACTGCAGCTGCCCCCAACCCCATAGTACTATGAACTGCACTATAAGTGTGCAGTCAACACTACAAATAGTGTGTCATACTATAGAACTGCAGCTGCCCCCAACCACACTCCTAGGTCAGTGTCCTTTATGGGAAAAGCAGTCATGGCATTGCACTAAGGCACCTGGTGCTTGAACAATTTTTGCATCAAAAGTTTCCCAAGTACACGGGCTATTGCTCTATGAAATGGATAACCCCATGCATTGTGGCTGTACTCACTCACATTTACCGGCAGATTACTGTACTCCGTTTGGCATTGGCATTTGATCAAGATTTACTCAAAAACATGCAAAAAATGAGTCACATATATAATGAGCAAGAACTACCGACGATTACCTATTTTAACACATATGTTTATCTACAAATTGAGTTCAAAAAGTTTGATTTATGTAATATCATCTGTTTAAGCCATAACTAGTGCCATAGGGGCTGGTACTATTTGAAAGCATTAAAATTGACTTTTGGTTCAATTTTTATAGATATTTTCTTTTTAGAAAAATACTAAGAATTATCAGTACCTTATAAATATGTTATTCCATATTTATTTGAAACATATTAAATATTGATTTCGTTCTTTATTTAAATCTTTGTCTCCGTTTCTTTAAAGTTTAACGAGTACGTACATGCATGTTCTTAGCCATGTCTTGTATGGATATTGAATCAAGAATTGCAAAACATGCTAGCTAAGTCACTATGGTATGAATCCTTGCCTTTGCTTGTTTATAAATCCAGTTATATATATAACTGTGTGTCCCAGTATTGAGTTGGACCATCGAAGAAATTTCTACTTGAAATTCGATGGAGGATTGTTTCGGGTCTAATTTAAAATAATTGACAAGTTTTCGGATCAAGAAATACCAAGGAGACTACGCAATTTTTTTTAGAAAATTTAGGAGATAGCTAAATTTTACCTGCAGATCTAAGCATGCCAGCCCTTCACACCAGATTCTATCATGGTTTTGTTTTTTTTTAGTTCAGGGGGCGTTATTTGCATAGGATATATGAAATCATATTTTTCTAGTCAATATGAAGGAAACTACTTGATAAAAAAGATGGGTATGTTCTACAAAATTTGCCCTGTGATAGACCTAGCTTAAGTTTTTTTTACAACTGATAGCATACCAGGTGGTGGACATGGATCCAAAATGGAATGGATGCCAGTATGTCCATATTTGTTTATGTTTCTATTTAGTAGGGCGTAATAACATTCTTATGAAGGAAACTACTTGATAAAAAAGATGGGTATGTTCTATTAAGATTTTCTTTACTACTGATAGCATACCAGGTGGTGTACATGGATCCAAAATGGAATGGATGCCAGTCGGCCCTAACCCTAACCCTAACCCCATGTCAACAAACCTAACCCTAACCCTAACCCTAGGTCCTGATCAGTGTCTGTGTCAGTGTGTGTGTGTGCCGTGTCTGTGTCAGTGTCTGTGTGTGTGTCGTATTTGTGTCAATGTCATATGTGTCCTGTGAGAGAGAGAGAGAGAGAGAGAGAGAGAGAGAGAGAGAGAGAGAGTAGGGTTTACCGGAGTAGTCGCGGTGGAGAGCGGGTCAACGGAGCGCGGGGGGGGGGGGGGGTGGGAATTGTTTTTCTTTTCGAAATTTCAGCAGATGGGGAAAAATGAAACCGATCCCTAATTAACCAAATTTTAGCGACGTTTAGCGACTTCCAAGAAAAACGTCGCTAATTTAATTTTTAGCGACGTCAATGCGTCGCTAAACACGTTGCTAAATATTTTCAATATTAAGGTCGCTATATACGTCGCTAAACGTCGCTAAATTAGACATATTAGCGACGTTTAGCGACCTAAACTGAACTTATAACGACTTATCTTTTAAAATCTTAATAAAAGTCGCTAAACGTCGCTAAATGTCGCCATTTAGCGACGTCTAGCGACGTTTTAATAAGGAGTCGCTAATTTATATATTATTAGCGACGTTTCTTTTGACGTCGCTAAAATACGTCGCTAAGACCGCTTTTTCTAGTAGTGGATAGACCCACATGATCTCGCCCCGAGAGGTAGTAATAGGTGTCAGCCCGGCTGCTTGGTCGCGAGCTGGAGGAAGTTTGACTACCTCCATTGTTGTCCATGGGATCGGTGTGACTCCGTCATGGGCTTTCGTCGATGAAAAGTTACCGAAATGGAGGGACACCATGTTAGCGACAACCGTTACATCATCAAAATCCAGGGAGAGAGACTTGGTATTGATTAGCCGTTGGATGTACCACTTCAAGGTGTAGCACTCCTGCATCGGGTGGTGAACGTACTAGTGGAAGTGACAGTACTTTGGGTTGTTCATCTCCTCCTCTTCAGGCTGACGTTTGATATCGGGGAGGCAAAATTTACCTCCCTTTATCAGCATGTCGAATATGGGTTTGATATCACCGTCTTTGAAAGAATAGGTCTCCTTTGATTTTGGAGCCTCTGCCTGCTTTTGCTCAGATTTTTTGGTCACATTAGCGACCATGGCTTGCTTTTCTTTTGCATTGCGGTTGTTGTTACCGCTATTACTGGGACACTTGCCCTTTTCCTGAGTAGTAGGGATATGAATTCCTAAGTGCTGGGCGTCTTTGAGCTTCTTTTCAGCGTTGACAACGCTTATAAAGAACGTCGTCTAGTCTTTGAACTGGCTATCGTGCATCCAGAGGCTGACCATCAGAACCATATTTTTCTGGCACATCTCCATTAGTGTGGCTATGGGATTGCCAGGGGGCAACCTTAGTGCTATTTGTCAGAACCGCTCGATATAATTTTGTATCAGTTCCCTTTCTCCCTGGGCGACATCTATCAGAGAGGACATCGTCATATCATTTCCTGCCTCATCGAATTTGTTGAGGAACAGACTCTTGAGGACATCGGATGATGAGATGCAATAATCTTCGAGACTGCAGAACTAATCGAAAGCTACCCCCGCTAATGCCCCGACCAAGAGTCTGGTAAGGATAGCATCGCTGCGGGGTAGGTGTCTAGCATCGCTGCGGGGTAGGTGTCCCGTTGTAATCTCGAAGTAACTTATGAACCGACGAGGGTAGGACTTGCCATCAAATATGTTTATGTTGAAGGCTTGTATTTGGACGGATACGGTACATCGCTCCATTCTATCGGGTATGGTTGTCGTACCCCGAGATCGCGGAATGAGTCCTGATTGCCCATGGAGTCTAGGCGAGACCGGAGTTCCCAGACTTCCTTCATTGCTTGCTTGGCCTCATCTCCTGTGAATTTCTACCCGGGTGGGTATTACTACCCACAGGTGGGACGTTTGTGTTTGAATCCCCGTTGGTCCCTGGGTCCAAGTTTGCTTGTCCAGTGGTTCTTGTTGGTAGAGAAGCCATATTTGCTTTAATTTTCATCATTGTCTGGGTTAAGATTTGCATTTATGTACCCTTCATCTACATCATGGCCTCGAGGGTCTCGAGGTCCTGGCGATTGCTGGGACCTTCATGGTCGTCTCCGTTCATGTATACCATCTTCATGTGGGGAGAGATGGACGAGGCAGTAGATGCCTTACTTTTCGCCTTAGGCCCCTAGCGAGAGTAGTCATCAGGGAAAGCTGGCAGCGCCATCTCCTCCTCGGATTCGAAGGAATACTACCCCTGCGTAGGAGGCTACATAATCTGGCAAGGGAAGCTACCCCCGGGGATCTCGGAGTTCGTTCCTTGGGAATCGTTGTCTTCTCGGAACGTCGGATTGTTGCATAAGTCGAGGGGAATACTACCCCCAGCTTGAGCCACCCCCAGGGGTTCTGAGGAAGAACTACCTCGGTAGCTAACAATTTCTTTCTTCAGTGAGTACCTTAGAAATTGCCTTCTGTAGGTTCCGTTGTAAGTGCTCATGGTAGTTGCCTTCGTAACGCACTGGCAGAGAGCAACAGACTGGAGGTACTTGACTTCTTTCCTCCTTTGGTGGCAAAAATCTTCCGAGTTGAGTAGCATGTGGCGGAGGGAAGCTCCTCCTCCTCTAGTACGTACACCTGATTTCTGGGTTATTGCCGGATGGGTGCTGTCTTGTGCAGTCATTGGAAGGCCAACTGCCTTCTTGTGGGTGTTGCCACTTTGTTGCACCAATAATTAATAACGATCTTGGCACAGTGATATCCTAGAGAGGACATTTCATCGGCCACAGTAGTTTCTCTCGTTTTGCGCTTGTGATTGATCACATTATACAAGTAAAGCAAGGGTTGTTCCACCTTTGTACCCTTTTGTGGGCCCGGAAGGACCGAGCGCACGGGTGCGTAGGTGTTGTGTTTGCACCCTGATCTGTGGTTCGTACAAGAACTTCCCTCGGATTGTCAGCGGAAGACTTTTAAGACCGACGCTGTCCATTTGTCGCTGCGGGCTGGACGTACGAGGCGATCTTGTATATCTTCCCATCAAGGGCCCGTATAACAGTTAACGTTGCATGCATGTACCGAAGGATGAGAGATCCAAACTTGAGCCAAAGATGAGATAGTGCGTCTTTGTTAGTTACGATCGAAATGAGTTTAGCTATAGACTCTACGATCCAGTAGAAAGAAAGTTTTATAGAAGCAGGAACTTGGTATTCGTCGAGGATCAGACCATGACCAACACTCAGGATTTTGAGATGCCTTCTGAGGCTGAGGAATTGCCTGAGTTAGAGTCATTTTGCTTCGAGCAGTTTCTAGAGGACATAGCAGAGGATCCAGTTATGGGAGAGCCAGTACATGGAGTTGCTCCCAACCTTGATCCTCAGCCTGCTGATGGTGGTCAGGGTGACCCTCAGGAGGATGAGCATGCCAAGGAGGTAGTTCCTGGAGGGGAGGATGTTGTAGATATACAACCAGCACCAGTGGTTCCGTTGAGGAGGAGCGATAGAGAACGTCGACCATCTACGAGATACTCACCGGGTGAGTATGTACTACTGACTGATGGGGGAGAACCCAAAAACTTTGTAGAGGCTATGGAAGACGAACATATGCAGGAGTGGATGGAGGCCATGCAGGAGGAGATGAGTTCCTTGGAGGCCAACTCTACCTATGATTTGGTGCGGTTGCCAAAGGGCAAGAAGGCTTTGAAGAATCGATGGGTGTTCAGAGTGAAGCAGACAGATGGTGCTACTCGCCCTCGATACAAAGCGAGGCTGGTAGTTAAAGGCTACGGTCAGCGAAAAGGCATAAATTATGATAAGATATTTTTATCAATCGTCAAGAAGTCGTCTATACGAGTGGTGCTAGCATTGACAGCCAGTTTTGACTTAGAGGTCGAGAAAATAGACGTGAAGACGACATTCCTCCATGATGATCTTGAGGAAGAGTTGTACATAGAGCAGCCAGAGGGATTCTGTGAGAAGGGCAATTCGTATTTGGTCTGCCGGTTGAGGAAGAGCTTGTATGGTCTGAAACAAGCTCCGAGGCAGTGGTACAGGAAGTTCGAGTCGTTTATGGGGGAGCATGGCTATGCACGGACGATGTCAGATCATTGTGTTTTTGTGAGGTACTTCGTCGATGATGATTTTATCATTTTGTTGCTTTATGTTGATGACATGCTGTTGGTGGGTCGGAATGCCACTAGGATAGCAGAGTTGAAGCACCAACTGGGCGCAACATTCTCTATGAAGGATTTGAGCGCAGTGAAGACTATTCTTGCGATGGAGATCAACCGAGAGAGAAAGTCCAAACTGCTACACTTGTCCAAAAAGAAGTACATTTATCGGGTACTTCAGCGTTTCGGGATGGACGGGTCCAAGAAAGTGAGTAACCCCCTTCCGGCTCACTTTCAGTTCACTGAGGAGCAGTGCCCATCTACCGAGGACGAGAAGGAAGATATGGAGCGAGTTCCATATGCCTCAGCTGTGGGGAGTCTTATGTATGTTATGGTATGTACAAGGCTAGACATTGCTCACGCAGTCGGCACAGTTAGCGAGTACACTTATAATCCTGGAAGGGTATATTAGAGTGGGGTCAAGTGGATTCTACGATATCTTCAGGGTACTACCGATTGGAGACTTTTATTTGGTGGTAACGAGCTGAAGCTGGTTGGATATACCAACGCTGATATGACTGGAGATGTAGAGATGAGGCGATCGACTTCGGGCTTTGTGATGATGTTTGCTGGTAGAGTAGTATCATGGCAGTCGCGTTTAGAGAAGTGTGTTGCCTTGTCGACGACAAAGGCAGAATACATTGCGGCGACGGAGACTTGCAAGTAGTTGCTGTGAATGAAGAAGCTGCTGTAGAAAATTAGGCTAAAGCAGGAGTAGTATCATTTGCTTTGTGATAGTCAGAGTGCTATTCACCTTGTGAAGAACCAGACATTTCAGAGCCGGTCCAAGCACATTGATACCCGGTATCATTGGATACGGGATGTGGTTGACAAGAAGGAAGCGGCGCTTGAGAATGTTCATACAGATGACAACGAAGCAGATATGTTCACAAAGGTTCTACCATGGAGAAAATTTGAGTACTGCAGGCAGATCGTCGGGATGACGACCCCCTCCACATAGTTGTGAAGGAGGAGATTTGTTGGAGTGTCTAGGAGTTCCCAACCTATGTAAAAAATATCCCGGAGTAGGATTGAGTATTTATATATATAATAGGAATACCTTAATTTATTTGGATTGGATATTCCTAAATATAATAGAAATATCTCAATGGATTTGGATTGGATATTCCTACATACAATAGGAAATGTCAATAGATTTAGATTTGGATTGGATATTCCTATCTATAATATGAATGCTAGTTGTGGGTTTGAGACTATATATAGGTGTCTCCTGGACCTAAAATATATATCTTTCTAAAAAAAATAGCAACAAGGAGAGAAAATGAGGCAAGAGTGTCATTGCAACATTGGAGAGGAAAAAAGAAGGATTGGAGGTCATTTCGAAAAATGAGATCAATTTCAGGTATTTCTTGTTGTCTTTCTTCTTCGTGGTTATAATCTATTTTCTGTTCCAAAAGAGTTGTGATGATCCGTTTGGATCAGTGAGAAGTTTGGAAGGATTATGTGTATTTCTTTTTCCATTAGTGGAGGCTTTTCAGGGTTTGACTCCGATCGTCCTGTGATTTTTCCTGCAAGGGTTTTCCACGTCAAAAATCTCAGTGTCTGCAATTTGTGTTTAACATTTTTGGTTTGTGCATTTTGCTCGGTTCTCTCACAGGTACTCTCTGGTTTGGGGAACGATTTCCGCACTTTCGTTTCCAACACTAATGTCCCGATCATCCGGGTACAGGTTGTGACAATCATAGTCAATACTTTCTTCTTGATTGAAGCCTTGAGCTACAATATGTGCTTTGTTTTAACTGACTTGTATTTAGTTTATTTCGGAATACCCATTTGGTGTCAATTATAGGATAATCATTTGGTCTAGGAATAAGTTTCCAAACTTGATTTCTTTCGGTTTAATTCTTCTTGCATGGCTAATATTCAAAATTCATCATTAAAAGCATATTTAATATTCTTGGGTTTAATTTGAGAAATAAATGCGATATTTGTATAGAAATATTTATTTGAAGAGAGTGTACTTACCTCTTTTAATACATTACCTATAATCAAGTCCTTGTGATGATGTGTTGAGAAACGCCAATACTTTGGTAGATCAGCTGAAAAAGATGTAGTGGTTCCACTAGGTTATGCTTTTTCAGTTGGTAGAGTTTGTTCCTTGTTTGGAAAATATATTTATATCATCGTCCTCATTAGTAATAAAAGAATTAGATTTAAGTTCATTAAAATTAACATGAATAGATTCTTCTACAATAAGAGAACGCTTATTAAAAATCTAAAAACCCTTGCTTTTAGAAGCATAACCAAAAATAAATTCCTTCATTAGCTTTTTCATCAAATTTATCCAAGTTATCATGTTGTTTAAAATTAAATATTTGCATCCAAAATCTTTGAAATAATCAATAGAAGAAATTATATTAAACCATAATTCATTAGAATTTTTCTTTGAAAAAGGTAAAATGATGACCCTATTCAAAATATGACACACTGTATTGACAACTTATATCCAAAAATATTTCGGAAGACTATATTGATTTAGCATAACTCTAGACGTATCACTTAGAGTTCTATTCTTCTACTCCTCAAAACCATTTTGTTGGAAAATTTTAGGACAAAAATTTTCATTAATAAAACCATTTTTATCGCAAAACTTTTTAAAAACTAGCATTTTTAAATTCGCCTCCATGATCACTCCTTATATGAGTTATCATGAAGCCTATCTCATTTTGGACTCTTTTACAAAAAAGTCACAAATTCTGAAAAATCATCATTTTTACTAGCAAGAAAAATAATCCAAGTAAAGCAAGAAAAAATATCAATAATCACAAATACATATAATTTACCGCCAAGTCTGACGAATTTACTTGGTCCAAACAAATCTATATGCAAAAATTGAAGAGGTCTAGTAGTACATATCTCTTTTTAAGGAAGATTTGGTTTATTTGTTCTTTTCACATTCAATGCAAACCATATCTTTCTTGAAGGATATCTGAGGTAAGCCTTTTACCAGTTTCTTTGTAAAAAAGCTTTGCTATTGTGTCCATGCTTGTTTGTCCTAAGTGCATATACCAAAACCAACTTTCAATTTTCTTGGCATATAAATACCTTTCTACATTATTAATATCCTCTGATAGATAATAAACATAAATATTATCTTCTCTAACTTTTTCAAAAATAACATTTTAAGTAGATCTATCATAAATAGAATATTTATTCTCAACAAAATAAATTCCATAACCTTTATAAGCTAAATGACTAATCTCATCAGTAACTAAGCAAACATTCTTAACAATAATAGGATGGAGAAATACTGATATAACCATTAACAATGATATACCCTTTCCACTTATTGCCGAAGGATACATATCCTCCTTTATTCATCGATAGCGTTATTAAAAGAGTTGCGTCACCTATCATATGTCATGATCAACCGCTATCGAGAATTCACTTTCTTCTAGCATGAGAAGGGTGAGACACCTACAACACAAGTTAAAGATGTAATCTTTGGTACCCATTTTCTTGATGGTCCTTCATTGTTAGTCTTCGGAACCCATTTATATAAGTTCATATCCATCTGCTTTCTAATTCTACATTGATGAGAAATATATAATTGTAATCTACAGTAATGACGTGTAGCATGTATATTTGTGCTTTGGATCACAGTGTGAATATTAGTGTGTGGTGTGATATATGAATCCTTTTGTGGATTTCTATAATAGAAGGCATACATATATGAAACTTTCATCTTACTTGCCTTTTTTTTCAAAATGTCTTTTGTGAGTGCTCTTGTGATGAGTCACGTGTCTTGTATTAGAGTGGGTCGTAGGTTGCATAACATGTTTTCCTAATCTAACTTTTAACTTTTTGAAATTTACAAAAAGATCACCGTGTTTAGCTGTGATTGTATCTAATCTTTGAGAAGCAATAAGATACTTCTTTTCTAATTTATATTCCTCAATTTTAGCATAATCTTGGGCATTCTTCTTAATGCTTTAAATAGATCATGTAAACTTAGCTTGAGAGAGGATGTGTCAATCGTGTGTATCTCTCACTTTATTTACTAATAATGATAAATTCTTATTTTCTTGCTTGCACATTTGAAGCTCTTTTCTTGCATGCTTGTATTTATCTCTAAGTTTCTTATTGTCCTTAAAGAGATCATTAAAAGCATTTGATAGTTCACCATAGAAAAATCTTCATAAAGAGGGTTTTTTGTACCTCATTTATTCAATTGCCATTAGACACACATTTGCAACATGACGATGGCTTTCATCTTCAGAGTCACTTACTTCACTTTCGCACCATATGCTAGTATTTGCAACTTTATGTGATGATGATCCTCCTCTGCTTGATTGTTCATATCGATTCCCTTTTTTGCCATGAGGCAGACTTTCTTTACGTGGCCGATTCTTTTGCAGTTGTAGCATACATGTTATTCTTCTTGGAAGTCCTTTTTTTGGTTTGATTTCACAAGCTTCAAAAATCTTTTGAAGTTCCTAGAAATAAGGCTATTTCTTTTTTATATTTCTTTTTTCGTCGTCATTTGAGTCTTCATCTTTAGGTTCGTTTTTGAAAATTTTCCCGTGATATGCTTTGAATACAATAGCTTTCTCCTTGGACATTGTGTAAACACCCTGGTTTTTCAGAATAATTTTAATATAATTTTCCCAATTTTACGGTATTTTTCTGGAAGACGAACCAAGGTAATTGGGAGTTAAAATTTTTAAATGCTGTTAATTGGTGTTAAAATATTATAGAAATAATATTTTATGGTATAAAATTAAAAACTGGACTTAGGGCAAATTTTCCTGGAATTTATTGGGCCCCGGACCTAATATAAAACACCTAAAAAACTAATTATTTAATTATTTATCTATTATTATTTAATTAGGTATTTATAAACCTATTTTCGACACAAACCGCGGCCCAAACCCAACCGGCCCAGCCCCAATCGGGCCCGAACCCAGCCCACAGTGGCTAGGGGGTCGGGTCGGGTCGGGTCGGCCAGACCCGAACCCGTTCGGACCCGACCCGCATAACCCATCTCCCCCACAGCCCGCGTCCCCCTCCGCTTTTCTTGGCGACGGCTCCGGCTACGTCGCCGGAGTTCGCGTCAGCCCCAGCGGCCCTCGCGCCACGACCCCCTCGATCCGCCATCTCCGGCCAGCCCTCCCCACGGCCATCCCCCTATATAAACCCTCCTCCATACCTCCTTCCCTCATCTCCCCCAAACCCAAGCCCTAGCTCCGGCCGACCCTCCACCCGACGCCGCCTGACCCCTCACCGGACCTCGCCGCCGACTGAAGCACTCCCCAGGCCGCCGCACCCCAGACCCCGTCGACATCCCCCTCTCGACAGCAGCCGAACCGAACCCGACGCCGCCTATCCCACTCTGCCGGCCGCCTGAGCTGCTGCCGACGCCGCCTGACCTCGCCACTGCCGTCCCGCGCCCCGGCCGACTTCGACCAGCACCCCGGCAGCCATCCTAGGTCAGAACAGTACCCGTAAGGCTCGGACACGGTCAGGAAACGGCCCTTCGTGTCGACGCGGACACGAGTAAACGTTATTTTGGAGCCCTGTTCAGGTACTCGTAACTTTCTGCTCGTAACCCCGTTTTCAATTCCGTCAATTGCAATACGCAGCTGCATGACCCCCTCGGTGCTCGTGCAAACCGCTCGGTACATCGCGTCCTGTGGTGATCGCGAACCGCGATCCAAAAACAGGAAAAACAATGCCCTGTTTTACCCCGGAACTGAGTACGTCCCGCCAAACAGGATGACTTGGTCGCACGCGGTCTTCACAGATACGTGCGCGTCGTTGATACGGACGTGTGGGATTTCGCGGAAGTCGATTCGGATGTGCGTGGACACCGGAATCAACGCGTATCCGCGGACACCGTCCCGTATCCGCCCTTCCTGGAATACGTCATAACTTTGTGTACACACGTCGGATCGAAACAAAACTTGTGCCATCGGACTCGTAGCAATACGCTGGTCCTGTGACCCAAGTTTGGTTCGAATCCGAGAACGCTGATGAAATCGCGTGTCGTGGGCCCCGTAGGCCCCACTCGACGGGCGATTTTGTGACCGGCTCATCGAAATCCAATTCTGGAAGTTCCGTTGAGTTCGTATCAGCGTTCCTGACTTGTTGACACTAAGTTGGACAATTTTGGAGACCTTTGACCCTGACACACTTTTCGGTGCAAAGCGAGCCCATATGTGGACCCCGTTTTGACCCAAAATTGTCTTTTCGCCCCTGTGTCCAAATTAGACTCAAAGACAGGCATTTTTAGCTATTTGATATCATTTGAGCATGATGGTAATGGTTATTTTAGCATCCGGAGGCATATATAAAATTTTTTCGAGAACAGAACCGTAGTTGGAATCCAAACATCAGGCAAGTACCTGCACTTCAAGTTTATTCTTTATATTATGATAATTAGTTCCTTGCTCTACTAGCACCATTGGATGATTACATTTAGTGTTAGAATTTGGACTTCATGTCTCAATTTTCGTGTCGGGAGGGAGAATACTAGGAGGCATGTAGTTTACCCTTTCCCTCATGTCCTGACTGCTAGCTGTTGAGTACGCGACTGTACCATCAGCCTTATACTCGATTGTTCCTGACTGCTAGCCGTCTATGACGTGCCTTATTAGCCTTATAACCCCGTACATGCCAACTATGTATTCTAAATACACAATTTTACACACACATAGTTTCTTTTGTCTTGTTGCAGTTCCATTTTCTTGTCTCATTATGATCCTGTTTTACTTATATCCCTGATTTATAGTACTTAACACATTAGTTAATTTTACTACTTATTATGTATAATTTTTATCGTGATACTTAGTCAGTTTTTACTACTAGTCATAATTATTTAGTTTAAGCTTTGTTGTGTATTGGTACTTTGCTCCCTTTCCTGACTGGATCCGTTGACATTTAGGCGATGAAGAGGACTATGCCCCCACCTTTTATGGCCCATATGGCGTAGCAGATGATACTAATGAGGAGCCGGTTCCTACTCATGAGACTACTTTTGAGGAGTAGTTAGCCAGTTAGCTAGTATTTTCTTTCAGCATAATACTCGGGTTTGTCCCCGATTTATCTTCTGGTTCTGTATTAAACTGTGGATTTGGATGTCACAAATTTGTCTTATGAAATCTTAGCATTCCTATTTCCTGTTATTATTCTTGCCTATTTATTCACTGTGAATGAGCTAGATTTTAAATTACCTGTGAATATGATCTAGACAGCGTACTACCGCCGACACTGCGGCGTAGGCTGGACGTACTCGCGAACCGGTGCCCGATTCGTCTGGGTGCGGGTCGTGACACATTTTTATGGTGGCCCATGCAGGTCAGAGTGTAATATCCTAGGACAGAGTATGAAATAAGATTGAGAATTTTAGGAAAAGCTCATTCACAGAATAGGATCTTTTATTTCAAATCTTGACATCATTCCTTAGTAAATTTTTCCCTATCATCCTTGATTTCCAAGTAATCTATTCTAATCCTACTATCCCTTAACCTTTCAGAAAGGTTCAGACACGGAATACCGTAGGAGGCACATCTGAACCCGTCGAGCAGACTGTGCCTGAAACCCTCGCGCTCCCTCCGCCTCCAACTAGTCCGACAATTACTATGGATGGAGCGCAGCTACTTGGAGTATTCCAGGGACTTATAGAATCCCAGAGGGAACAGACTGCCCTGCTACGAACTAGTCTTTCAGATGCTCTTCGATCCCAGGAAGCACCACCAAGGAGGCCAGGAAGTGCCAAGGACTTCAAGAACCTTGGTCCCATAGAATTCTATGGGACTGAAGGTATTCTCTATGCCGATAAATGGATAGAGAATGTGGAGCGACTCCTGAAAACTGCTCGGGTCCCTGATGATCTTAAGGTGGAATCTGCAAGCCTGCAACTATTCGACATAGTGCGGACTTGGTTTAGAGATGAACCTCAGTTATCTGCTCCTGAGCTCACCTGGGAGAATTTCAAAAGGTTGTTCAAGAAGAAGTTCTATCCCGAAGTGGCTCGAGAACTCTCGAAAGTCAATTCGAGAGGCTGGAACAAGGTAATTTTTTTGTTGATGAGTATACTGCTGAATTTAGCAGACTGAGCCACTTGGCAGAATATATGGTTCGTACCCCTGAAGATAGAGCCCGTAGATTTAAGAAGGGGTTGTCTCCTGATATTCGCCTTGCTGTCACCACTAGCCGAGCTCGTACATACGAAGAAATCTTGAGCGTGGCACAAGGTGTTGAAAGAGACATGGGACCTAGACTAAAGCGGGAAAGAGATGTTGGAAGTATGGGACCCCACAAACGCCCATTCCAACCACAACTACAGCTGAGGGCCCCGCAACAAACCCAGCGTCCTCTCCCTCGAGCCACAACACCCCAACACCAAACTCAAGGACAGAACCAACAAGCACCCACTTGTGGCTTCTGTAAAAAATAAGGTCACACTTGGCAAGTTTGTAGAAAGAGACTAGGTGCCTGTCTATATTGTGGATCAGCAGCACATCAAATGAAGGACTGTCCCGCTGCTCAAGGACGCACAGCTGCACAAAAAGTTCCAGTTCAGGCCAGGCCCCCAACAGCGCAGCAGAGAGGACCCCCACTCCCAACTCAACAACAACGCTTTGCTCAGCACCAGCATCAACAACAGAGGGGTGCACCTCAACAAGGCCGTGCTTTTACAATAACTCTGGAGAAAGCTGAAGCCACAGCAGATGTGATAACATGTTCCGTACTTATAAATTCAGTACCAGCCATTACTTTATTTGATTCTGGAGCGTCACATTCATTCATGTCCGTAGATTTTCTTATGAAGCATAGCTTAGTCACAGAACCTCTTAGGAATTGTTATAAGATCATTACCGGTGGAGGAATTATCCCGGTTAGTGATGCATGTGTAAACCCCCTCATTTTATTCTGTGGATAGTTAGAGTGGACCAGGAAATTTTTTTTAGAAAATATTGAGGTTTAGAATAGAGTATATTTATCTGGAAATTTTTAATCTAATTAATTAAAACCCTTGGCGCACGCTATCATTGTCTATTTATTCGGAGCCATTTTTCAGCCCATAAATTTCGTACAAATATTGTACACTCGACTCAACTCGCCAAATTAGGCACTGGACTTTTTCGTCACAAAAAGTCAGATTCCGTTGTGCTCTAAATTAATTGCACAATTTTTCGAATCCGAAATCCTTATTTAATTCCGTGTCGGACACCTGTGTCGTTACCCTCGATTTTGGGGTACCAACTTAACCCGTTGAGCCGGACCAACTAAAGGGTCCAAGACTGACTCCAAGCCCCCACCATTTTTGGCATTTGCACCATTTCCAGATTTTGACCCCGCGGGCCCCAATTAAATTAAATTCGCGGGACACATTATCGTTAATTTAATCAGGATTTACCAACTCTGTAAATTCTATTTTAATATTAAATTAATCCCAATGCCCTTCAAATTTGACCCGCGCCTGACGCGCGACGTCCCCTCACTATGACAATTTTTAATTATATTTTTCTCCACAGTTTTTACGTTATTTCATGTGTTCATGCAAATTCCTGAATTTACGGGGGCTAATTTGCAATTAGCAAATTGTTGGCAATACCTCATTGGTCATGATTATTTATTGGGTCCCAAAATGGGGTCCCAATCCCATTCCCTCATGAAGGAATCCCACCCCTATCCATAATGAATCTCAACCACTCATTCAATTAATTCAAAGCATTCCTAGCCACTCATTCCTACACACTCTCCTATATAACTTTCCCCCTCACACACACATCCCTAGGCCGGCCCTAATTTCTAGGGAACATAGAAAACTCCCCCCTCCCTCACTCTCTCTCCTCCCCTCTCCCATTATCATGCCGAACACTCCCTCCCCATTTCTTTTCTTTTCTTCTTCTTCTTCTTCTTCTTCTTCTTCTCCTTCCCTCCTTCTACACCAACTTAATCACCACCTTCACCACACCCAAACCACCACCTTCACCACACTCAAACCATCACCACCTCACCACCTTCACCATCCCCACGTGGACTGTGCACAGCCCTCTCCATTCGGCCGACCCTCCCTCATCAAGTTTCATCACCACCACCACCGAGCACCATCAACTCCGGCGAGCCTCATTGAGGTTTACTTCTCCACCTCTTTTGTAATTAATTTCCAGAATATTAAATTGTTTAAATAGGAGTTTATGTAAGGGAGAAATGTTAATTTTGGAAATGTTAATACGTTGTTAGGGTGATATATATTATGTGGATATGTATGGTTAATGGGAGGAGTATTTGAACTAAGTGATTAAAGGGTTACATTGAGTATGCTAATGATGATTAAATAAGAACATGGATAAGGTTATGCTAATGATGATTAAATAAGAACATGAATAATGTGTCTTGGATATATGCATGGGTGGAAGAAATAATAAATAAATTACATGTGGATTATTTACATTAGAAAGAAGGTCTTTGAATATATATAAATGGTTAGTGTAGGTTTACTTGCAATATGTGTTAAGAAAAACTTTGGTAAATTCAAATGAGGTTAATGTGAATGCATATGAAAATTAAAATGACTTGAGGTTGGGTTTAATGAGGTTGACATAAGTTTAAATATTTATAGTGAGCATGTATTTCGTATTTGATAAAGTTGGACCGTGGATTAGAGATTGTCTTCGACATGAAATATAACGAATAAATTAAATTATGGATTCGAGAAAAAGTGAGTTTTTGATATTTAAATAAATAATCGGGATGTTTGGTACATGATAGAAACTATGAATTTAATTATGGAGAATTAAATTGAGGAGAACATATAGAGGACTAGTTGTTGTGACTATTGTACCGGAGGTCAACTGTAGTCAACCCCCTGGTGTTTAGTCTCTGTTAGGTGTAACTGAGATTACGTTTAGGTGTAGATATGTGTAGCACACCTGTCTGTTGTAAAATAGATTATTGATTTAGATTTGTATCTCTTCTCTAGGTATTGCGGGACCTGAGGACTTGGACGCAGTATCCGATCCCCGTCATCAACAGCCGCACGCAGGCAAGTGTACCTTGCCACCCAGTATTTCAGTTTTCAGATATTGTTTTTCTTATTGTACATTGTGCGCTTGTTTACGTTGATGATCGATATTCCGTGTCCGGTTCACAACCGGGTGTTGACATTCGACTTAACGACCTAGAGTAATTATTGATGTTTTTTAGAACCTCGATGCACGTACCAGAGTACATCGATACCCCAGGACACACTTGTACACTGTGTTCGTGCCAGATTCCTGTATCCTGATACTGACATCATGACCAGAGAGTAGGACGACCTTAGGGTCGCGTCTGTTGAGTTAGATTATGTGTATGTCGAGACTGTAGTTAGAGGTTCAGGTTCAACGCACAATCGTTGACCGCTTGGGAAGGGGAAGACAGTTACTAGACGTTTGGGCTACTCTGCACGCGCTTATATATATGTAGTATTTTCTAGTGATACCTGTTTCTAGTGTAGCTGTCTCACCCGTGTGACTCTTTGCCCGGAGCTGCGGTACGTGCCGTGTGTTTCCGTGTCCGGAGCTACGGTTTTATATTAGAAAGCCCACGCGTCGAACGTTGTCTTTAACTGTGTCATACTTGTTTGGTGTACTAGTCTACCCTGTTGTCGCACTTGTACTATCTGTTTACTTGGCATGTTATTTTCTTGTACCTTGTTACGTCCCTCTGAGGACCTGGTTCCCTTCCAGGTGTAGGTCACGAGGATTACCCAGAGGAGTACGGACCGGGCATCTATCCAGCAGCTGTACCCACTGCCGAGGACGAGGTCATCCCTGAGGACTTCGCCTGATCGTGGGTAGTGACTCTTCCTTGGGACGGTATCTTTACCTAGTTACCTGCTACCGTCCCAAGTTATCTTATTGCTTATTTTCATTCTAGTTTATTTGTGCTAGCGGGTTTGTCCCCGTGTGACTACTCTAGTGTTTGTACATGATACTTATTTGGATGTTTTTCCTTCCCGCACATTAGTCGTTGTATTTACTTCTATTGTGCTCTTTTATTGCTGCCTGTGGATGAGATTTAGATTGAGTTTACTTGTGTTGTGTGATGGGTTATTCATTGTACTTTACAGCTTAAGTGTACTCCGACGGGCCCATTGGATTGGAATGCCCGCCGAAGTACACTGCTGGCCATAGCCACGTGGCTCGGTTCCTTATCCATGGAACCGGGGTGTGACAAGGTTTTTGTGGTGGCCCATGCAGGTCCGATTTAAAACGTCTTGTTCACCTGACTGTGCCAAGCGAGCCTGCAAATTAGGAATAGAGTTAGAAATCTCATCTGCAAAGTTTGAAACCTTCACATGATACCTCTATCTCGATATCGATTACCAAATTGCATCTTGTTTATTATCCTCAAACGCTGATCGCATTCATGACTTCTTTTCAGAGTTATGAATCTCTGCAGTGGACGTATCGCGCAGCCTGGCGACGTTCCCCGAGACGCTGGATCATCCGGGGAACCGGATCTGGAGCAGGTCCTTCTACTGACTCCAGCTCCCATGGGACAGTCATCAGGATATCCCGGCATGCCATCAGGCGGACACCAGACTCCACATCAGGCAGGACCTGAGGAGCAGAGGATCCCGAGTCAGGAGGAGCAGCAGTTACCACCTCCTCCACCATTCCCGCCCCAGATGCCCTATATGCCATTCCCCACAGGGCAACCGATGGACGAAACCCAGATGTTCCAAATGATGTTTGCGATGATGCAGGCCCAGCAGGCCCAGCAGCAGGCCCAGCAACAGGCTCAGCAGCAGGCCCAGCAGGCTCAGCAGCACCAGGCTGAGGCCTTGAGAGAGAGCATCGTGACGGCCTTGGGGCAGGCGACACCACCCGCATGTGCGCCGACGAGAGGGTCTGTCATAGACTTCCGTCGTTTGATACCGCAACCTTTTGCGGGCACCGAGGAGCCGACGGAGGTACACGCTTGGCTCACCGGCATTCAGCACCAGCTAGAGGCTACTGACCTCCCCCGACACCGATGGATGGCGGCTGTCAGGATACAGCTCACCGGCAACGCTCATCACTGGTGGCTTTCCGAGGAGGAGCGTTTGGGACCGGATCGCGTCACCTGGGAAGAGTTCTCCAGACTCTTCCAGGAGATGTACATACCCTCTACCGCCCGAGCAGAGCTTCGGAGCAGATTCCAGAACCTCATCCAGGGGAGTATGACTTTAGAGGAATACAATTCTGAGTTCCTCCGCCTGAGCAGATTTGCACCATACTTGATCCCCACTAAAGAAGCAAAGGCCGAGAAGTTTTTTGAGGGCCTGAGATATGAGAACCAGAGGCTTATCGGGTCCACAGCCTATACCACTTACTCCGAGGTACTACTTACAGCGCGACGCCAAGACCGTATCAGCAAGTTGGAGGCTAGTCAGAAACGCCCCTTTGCGTCGACATCAGCAGTCCGAGCCCAGCAGGGAGGACCTGCGAAGCGTCCTTTGGTACAGCAGCAACACCAAAGGGCAGCGCCTCAGCAGGGTGCAGTCATTCCCACTTGCCATTACTGCGGCAAGAAGGGACATATATTGAGGGACTGCCGACGGAGATTGGGCGCTTGCTTGAGATGCGGATCGGATCAGCATGCAGTACGAGATTGCCCAGATCAGAGGGATCCAGCACAGATGGTTCACCGACCAGCCCTGCCAGCACCGAGGCCTTATCAGCAGCCTCCTGGACCGAGGCCACCCTACGCAGGAGCTGGAGCACAGCGACCCCCAGTACCAGGAGTGAACCAGAGGAGGCCACCCTTGGCCCCACAGGCAGGACAGTTCCACCAGGACCGACATCAGCCGAGGGCACCGACACCGAGGCAGGGACAGGCCTATGCTATGACCATAGAGGAGGCTGAGACAGCAGGAGAAGTGATAGCAGGTACAATCTTAGTAGCTTCATTACCAGCATTAGTCCTATTTGATTCTGGTGCCACACACTCTTTTATAGCTGCTAGTTTCGTGGCTACCCATAGAATAGCCACCGCACCCCTTCCGAAGGTCAAGAGGATTCTTACGGGAGGTGGAATAGTACCTGTTAGCGACACTTGTAGATCATATTCAGTAGTTGTCTACGGGCGAGAGATGCGTGCCCGATTTTTGGTTTTCTCTATGCCGGACTATGACATTGTATTAGGCATGGATTGGTTGAGCCAATACCATGCAACGCTAGATTGCCATCGTGGTTGTGTCACCTTTAGACCCCCAGATCACCCCGAGTTTGAGTTTCTTCGTGGAGCCCGAGAGCATGGTGTCCAACCTACCCTAGCGACACATATTGCAGAAGGTGAACCGATGTACCCTCACTTTATAGCAGAGTTCGAGGATGTGTTTCCAGAGGATCTCCCAAGACTGCCACCTGACAGAGAGATTGAGTTCACCATAGAGTTGACTCCAGGAGCCGAGCCAGTTACTTCCCCCGTTTACAGACTAGCACCGAAGGAGTTGGTTGAGCTGAAGGTTCAGGTAGATGATCTCTTAGAAAAGGGCTTCATACGGGCTAGTGTATCTCCATGGGGAGCACCCATTCTGTTCGTACCGAAGAAGGACGGGACGGTACGCTTGTGTATCGATTACAGGGCGCTAAATGCTGTAACGATAAAGAACAAGTATCCACTGCCGCGCATCGATGATTTGTTTGATCAACTTAGCGGTGCATGTGTATTCTCGAAGATTGACCTCAGATCCGGATATCATCAGATTAAGGTACGGAAAGAGGACATCCAGAAGACGGCCTTTCGGACGAAGTATGGCCACTATGAGTTTTTAGTCATGCCGTTTGGTTTAACCAACGCGCCAGCAGTATTCATGTGTTTGATGAACAATGTTTTCCACCAGTACTTAGATAAGTTCGTGGTGGTATTTATAGACGATATCCTGATATATTCCAAGAGCCAGGAGGAGCATGATAGACATCTCAGGATTGTGTTGGAGACGCTGAGACATGAGAGGCTGTACGCCAAACTCAGCAAATGTGAGTTTTGCTTGTACAGAGTACCATTTCTGGGACACATAATCACCGGAGATGGACTATCAGTGGATCCGGAGAAGATAGCTGCAGTAGAGACCTGGCCTACCCCTACATCAGTTACAGAGGTTAGGAGTTTCCTCGGACTTGTCGAATATTACCGGAGGTTCGTGGAAAACTTTTTGAGGATAGCTGCGCCTATGACACGACTGACGCGTAAAGGCGAAGAGTTTATCTGGACCGACGAGTGTCAGACGGCTTTCGATGAGCTGAAGAAGCGTTTGACATCAGCACCGATTTTGACACTACCTTCCGGATCAGGAGGATTTGTAGTGTACAGTGATGCGTCAGGGAGCGGATTGGGATGTGTACTTATGCAACACGGCAAGGTGATAGCCTACGCATCGAGACAGTTGAGAGTTCATGAAAAGAACTATCCGACGCACGACTTGGAGCTAGCTGCGGTGATATTTGCACTAAAGCTATAGAGACATTACCTTTATGGTGAGCGTGTTGAGATTTATACAGATCATAAAAGCCTGAAGTACGTCTACACGCAGAAAGAGCTCAATATGAGGCAGAGACGCTGGCTAGAGTTGATGACAGATTATGACATTGAGCTGCAGTACCACCCTGGCAAGGCGAACGTCGTAGCAGATGCCTTAAGCAGGAAGCCCATGGCTTACTTTCTGACGACGCAGCGACAGTTGCTAGAGGATCTCCAGGAGCTTGGAATAGAGATCATATTGCCAGGCATGGATGGACAGATGGCCAGTCTTGAGGTTCAGTCTACTTTGATTGAGAGGATCAAAGCAGCATTGCCTACAGATGCGAGATTTCGACGTCTGCGAGAGAGGACAGAAGCCGGCCTGCAGACGGGACTCAGGATTCATGAAGACGGAACGTTGAGGTGCGGAGATCGCCTATATGTTCCGAGTGGCGAGCTACGCCAAGAGTTGATGACAGAGGCTCATAGATCGATATATTCCATTCATCCCGGGGGTACGAAGATGTATCGAGACTTGAGACAGCATTTCTGGTGGCATGGGATGAAGAGAGAAATTGCAAGATTTGTCACGAAGTGTTTAGTGTGTCAGCAAGTCAAGGCTGAACAACAGAGGACTGCAGGATAATTGCAGCCACTCCCCATTCCCGAGTGGAAGTGGGAACATATTACCATGGACTTCGTCACAGGATTTCCGCGCAGCCCTAGCGGGAAGGATGCAGTTTGGGTTGTCGTAGACAGACTCACCAAGTCTGCACATTTCTTGCCCTTCAGAGTTGGGCAATCCACAGAGATACTAGCTGACATGTATATGAGGCAAATAGTATGATTACATGGAGTGCCTGTCAGCATCGTGTCGGATCGTGATTCCAGATTCACCTCACATTTTTGGCGGAGTATGCAGGAGAGCCTAGGAACTCGTCTCAAGTCCAGCACTGCGTATCATCCACAGACTGACGGACAGTCAGAGCGTACGATATAGATATTAGAGGATATGTTGATAGTGTGCATGATTGATTTTGGAGGATCTTGGGAGGACCATCTACACTTGGTGGAATTCTCCTACAATAACAGTTACCAGGCCAGCATACAGATAGCACCTTATGAGGGACTGTATGGCAGGAAATGCAGGTCGCCAGTTTGTTGGAGTGACGTGGGAGAGCGTCAGATACTTGGGCCCGAATTGGTGACACAGACAGTAGAGAAGGTCAAGTAGATTCAGAGCCACCTGCGCGCAGCACAGGACAGACAGAAACACTGGGCAGATGCGCACCGCAGACCATTAGAGTTCAAGGAGGGTGACCACGTGTTTTTGAGGATATCGCCCACTCGTGGTACCATCAGATTCGGAGGCAGAGGCAAGCTGAGTCCGAGGTATATCGGACCTTTTGACATTCTGGAACGAGTTGGCGAAGTGGCATACCGTCTTGCATTACCTCCATCATTAGAGGGAGTGCATGACGTATTTTACGTATCGCAGCTGAGGAGATATGTCGCAGACCCTAGCCACGTGCTTGATCATTCGGAGATTACAGTTGGGCCCCGCCTGTCTTACGTAGAGCAGCCAGTTGAGATCCTCGATCGCAGCGAGAAGACTTTGAGAGGGCAGACGATTCGACTGGTCAGAGTGGCATGGAAGCACCATTCACCAGGCGAGTCTACTTGGGAGCGCGAGGATTCTATTAGGCAGCGATTCCCGTACTTATTTGAGGAGCAAGGTATGAATTTACGTACGGCATTTAATTACTAGTTTTTTTTTAAATTCTGTTAGTTATTATCGTGCTTTACTTTTAATTTCGGGGACGAAATTTTTCTAAGTTGGGAAGAATGTAAACCCCCTCATTTTATTCTGTGGATAGTTAGAGTGGACCAAGAAATTTTTTTTTAGAAAATATTGAGGTTTAGAATAGAGTATATTTATCTGGAAATTTTTAATCTAATTAATTAAAACCCTTGGCGTACGCTATCATTGTCTATTTATTCGGAGCCATTTTTCAGCCCATAAATTTTGTACAAATATTGTACACTCGACTCAACTCGCCAAATTAGGCATTGGACTTTTTCGTCACAAAAAGTCAGATTCCGTTGTGCTCTAAATTAATTGCACAATTTTTCGAATCCGAAATCCTTATTTAATTCCGTGTCGGACACCTGTGTCGTTACCCTCGATTTTGGGTACCAACTTAACCCGTTGAGCCGGACCAACTAAAGGGTCTAAGACTGACTCCAAGCCCCCACCATTTTTGGCATTTGCACCGTTTCCAGATTTTGACCCCGCGGGCCCCAATTAAATTAAATTCGCGGGACGCGTTATCGTTAATTTAATCGGGATTTACCAACTCTGTAAATTCTATTTTAATATTAAATTAATCCTAATGCCCTTCAAATTTGACCCGCGCCTGACGCGTGACGTCCCCTCACTATGACAATTTTTAATTATATTTTTCTCCACAATTTTTACGTCATTTCATGTGTTCATGCAAATTCCCGAATTTACGGGGGCTAATTTGCAATTAGCAAATTATTGGCAATACCTCATTGGTCATGATTATTTATTGGGTCCCAAAATGGGGTCCCAATCCCATTCCCTCATGAAGGAATCCCACCCCTATCCATAATGAATCTCAACCACTCATTCAATTAATTCAAAGCATTCCTAGCCACTCATTCCTACACACTCTCCTATATAACTTTCCCCCTCACACACACATCCCTAGGCCGGCCCTAATTTCTAGGGAACATAGAAAACTCCCCCCTCCCTCACTCTCTCTCCTCCCCTCTCCCATTATCCGGCCGAACACTCCCTCCCCATTTCTTTTCTTTTCTTCTTCTTCTTCTTCTTCTTCTTCTTCTCCTTCCCTCATTCTACACCAACTTAATCACCACCTTCACCACACCCAAACCACCACCTTCACCACACTCAAACCATCACCACCTCACCACCTTCACCATCCCCACGTGGACTGTGCACAGCCCTCTCCATTCGGCCGACCCTCCCTCATCAAGTTTCATCACCACCACCACCGAGCACCATCAACTCCGGCGAGCCTCATTGAGGTTTACTTCTCCACCTCTTTTGTAATTAATTTCCAGAATATTAAATTGTTTAAATAGGAGTTTATGTAAGGGAGAAATGTTAATTTTGGAAATGTTAATACGTTGTTAGGGTGATATATATTATGTGGATATGTATGGTTAATGGGAGGAGTATTTGAACTAAGTGATTAAAGGGTTACATTGAGTATGCTAATGATGATTAAATAAGAACATGGATAAGGTTATGCTAATGATGATTAAATAAGAACATGAATAATGTGTCTTGGATATATGCATGGGTGGAAGAAATAATAAATAAATTACATGTGGATTATTTACATTAGAAAGAAGGTCTTTGAATATATATAAATGGTTAGTGTAGGTTTACTTGCAATATGTGTTAAGAAAAACTTTGGTAAATTCAAATGAGGTTAATGTGAATGCATATAAAAATTAAAATGACTTGAGGTTGGGTTTAATGAGGTTGACATAAGTTTAAATATTTATAGTGAGCATGTATTTCGTATTTGATAAAGTTGGACCGTGGATTAGAGATTGTCTTCGACATGAAATATAACGAATAAATTAAATTATGGATTCGAGGAAAAGTGAGTTTTTGATATTTAAATAAATAATCGGGATGTTTGGTACATGATAGAAACTATGAATTTAATTATGGAGAATTAAATTGAGGAGAACATATAGAGGACTAGTTGTTGTGACTATTGTACCGGAGGTCAACTGTAGTCAACCCCCCTGGTGTTTAGTCTCTGTTAGGTGTAGCTGAGATTACGTCTAGGTGTAGATATGTGTAGCACACCTGTCTGTTGTAAAATAGATTATTGATTTAGATTTGTATCTCTTCTCTAGGTATTGTGGGACCTGAGGACTTGGACGCAGTATCCGATCCCCGTCATCAACAGCCGCACGCAGGCAAGTGTACCTTGCCACCCAGTATTTTAGTTTTCAGATATTGTTTTTCTTATTGTACATTGTGCGCTTGTTTACGTTGATGATCGATATTCCGTGTCCGGTTCACAACCGGGTGTTGACATTCGACTTAACGACCTAGAGTAATTATTGATGTTTCTTAGAACCTCGATGCACGTACCAGAGTACATCGATACCCCAGGACACACTTGTACACTGTGTTTGTGCCAGATTCCTGTATCCTGATACTGACATCATGACCAGAGAGTGGGACGACCTTAGGGTCGCGTCTGTTGAGTTAGATTCTGTGTATGTCGAGACTGTAGTTAGAGGTTCAGGTTCAACGCACAATCGTTGACCGCTTGGGAAGGGGAAGACAGTTACTAGACGTTTGGGCTACTCTGCACGCGCTTATATATATGTAGTATTTTCTAGTGATACCTGTTTCTAGTGTAGCTGTCTCACCCGTGTGACTCTTTGCCCGGAGCTGCGGTACGTGCCGTGTTTTTCCGTGTCCGGAGCTACGATTTTATATTAGAAAGCCCACGCGTCGAACGTTGTCTTTAACTGTGTCACACTTGTTTGGTTGTACTAGTCTACCCTGTTGTCGCACTTGTACTATCTGTTTACTTGGCATGTTATTTTCTTGTACCTTGTTACGTCCCTCTGAGGACCTGGTTCCCTTCCAGGTGTAGGTCACGAGGATTATCCAGAGGAGTACGGACCGGGCATCTATCCAGCAGCTGTACCCACTGCCGAGGATGAGGTCATCCCTGAGGACTTCGCCTGATCGCTGGTAGTGACTCTTCCTTGGGACGGTATCTTTACCTAGTTACTTGCTACCGTCCCAAGTTATCTTATTGCTTATTTTCATTCCAGTTTATTTGTACTAGCGGGTTTGTCCCCGTGTGACTACTCTAGTGTTTGTACTTTATACTTATTTGGATGTTTTTCCTTCCCGCACATTAGTCGTTGTATTTACTTCTATTGTGCTCTTTTATTGCTGCCTGTGGATGAGATTTAGATTGAGTTTACTTGTGTTGTCTGATGGGTTATTCATTGTAATTTACAGCTTAAGTGTACTCCGACGGGCCCATTGGATTGGAATGCCCGCCGAAGTACACTGCTGGCCATAGCCACGTGGCTCGATTCCTTATCCATGGAACCGGGGCGTGACAGCATGTAACAATTGTCCTATCACACTATGTGGGAGAGAATTATATGCTAGGCTACTCGTAATGCCAATTCCCAGTTTCGATATTATTTTGGGTATGGATTGGTTGAGTCAGCATCATGCCACTATAGATTGTCACAGGGGTAGTGTAATCTTCAGGCCCCCTGATAAGCCAGAATTTGAATTCGCTAGAGGTTCTAGAGAATTGGGTAGTAACCAAATTTGTGGAGCCCTAGTACCATAAGAATTGCCACTACCTATCATTTCTGAATATCTTGATGTCTTCCCTGAGGATCTCCCAAGAATACCCCCAGACCGAGAAGTTGAATTCTCTATTGACTTAGCGCCAGGAGCAGCGCCAGTATCTCAAAATCCATATAGAATCAACAAGAAAGAGATAGTAGAATTAAATAAGCAGATAAAGGAGTTAGAAGACACATGCTTCATTAGGTCTAGTATTTCACCCTGGGGAGCTCCAGTATTATTTGTGCCAAAGAAGGATGGAACATCTCGAATGTGTATTGATTATAGGGCTTTGAATGCTTTAACAATCAAGAATAAGTATCCCCTACCAAGGATACATGATTTATTTGATCAATTAAATGGAGCTCGGGTATTTTCGAAGATTGACTTGAGGTCTGGTTACCATCAAGTAAGGGTGAGGAAGGAAGACATCCCTAAAACTGCTTTCAATACCCGGAACGGACACTACGAGTTCTTAGTGATGCCGTTCGGGTTAACTAATGCTCCAGCAGTATTTATGAATTTAATGAACAGAGTCTTCCAACAATATTTAGACAAATTTGTAGTAGTTTTCATTGATGATATTTTAATTTATTCCAAGACTCCAGAAGAACATGAAGAACACTTGAGGCTAGTATTGGAGACATTAAGGAAGGAAAAACTTTATGAAAAACTATTGAAATGTGCATTCTTCCTAGACAAAGTCGAATTTTTGGGACATGTTGTAACTGGAGATGGCATAGCAGTAGATCCTAAGAAGATAGCAGCAGTAGAATCATGGCCCACTCCAGACTCTGTACCAGAAATTAGAAGTTTTCTGGGACTAGCTGGCTATTATCGGAAGTTTGTGAAGGACTTTACTAGAATTGCTGAACCAATAACGAAATTAACAAGAAAGAATGAAGAATTTATATGGACTGATGAATGTCAACATGCTTTTGAAGAATTGAAAAAAAGGCTGACTACTGCCCCTATTCTGACCTTACCATATGGAACCGGAGGATTCGCTATATACAGTGATGCTTCTGGAAAAGGTCTAGGTTGTGTATTGGAGCAGAACAAAAAAGTAATAGCATATGCTTCTAGACAGCTTCGACCTCATGAAAAGAACTATCCAACTCATGACTTAGAATTAGCAGCTGTTATCTTTGCTCTTAAGCTATGGAAGCACTATCTTTATGGAGAAAGGGTAGAAATCTTTACAGATCACAAAAGTTTAAAATATATCTTTACTCAAAAAGAGCTGAACATGAGGCAAAGAAGGTGGCTGGAGTTAATAAAAGATTTTGACATCACCCTTCAATATCATCCGGGGAAGGCCAACGTAGTTGCTGATGCTCTAAGCAGATATCCTATGGCAATGTACTTGACGATGGACCGACACTTGCTCGAGGACTTGGAAAGTTTGGGTATTGAGGTAATTATTCCGGGAATAGAAGGTCAAATAATGAATTTGAGGATCCAATCTACCTTAATGGATAAGATTAAGGAGACTCAGTTTCAAGACGAAGGCCTGCGAAGCATTCGAGGCCAAGTACAAGCTGGATTATTGGAGGAATTCAAAATTCATGAAGATGGATCACTAAGACATGGAGATAGATTATGTGTACCTCAAGGAGATATAAGAGAAGAAATTATGCAAGTGTCACGACCCGCACCCGGAATTTGGGCATGAGTCGTGGGTACGTCTAGCCTACGCCGCAGCATCGGCGGTAGAACGCTGTCTAGGTCTAAACATAATATATATCCTGTCAATAATCTCAACTCCGTACGGAGGACAATGATAATAATCCACAGTTCTATGATATACTCAATCACAAGCTAATAGAAATCATAGCACGATGAGAATAGAAAAGAGTTCTAATAAAACCAACCACAATAATCCAACTCAAATCCTGGGTCTAAATGACCTCACAAAGTCACAAAATAATAAATACATCTCAGTCTCAGTCTAAAACAATAATGCAGAAAAAGTAGTCTAAGAGCAGCCAGGTACGTTCTCCTCTAGGCTAGGCAACTCCTCTGGGGTTTCTGGAGTGAAATCACCCTCTAATCCTGGGCCGTAGTGAGTGGGGCAAAGATCCTCCAGGTCCTCTGAAAAATGTTATCCAGTCAGGATTGGAGCGAAGCACAAGCACTAACAGCAGTTTCATTAAATTGATAAAATCTATAAACAGTGTAAGAGATACAAGATGGAAATAAATGCTGAAAATGAGAAGTACAGGAGAAGTGAAATAGGCAACAGAGCATCTAGCAATGAACAATAAATAGTGAATGCTAGAACAATGAATCTGAATAAAGATAAACATCTAACTAAGTGTTTGAAATATTAGTTTATTATGTGATCGGCTTGGGACTAGATCAGGCTGGTTATATATGATTAGCTATGATTCTTGGAGGTCAGGCTAACCATATGGTTAGCTATGATGCATGATAATGGTCAGGCTAATCATATATAACAGCTATGAAGCATGATGATGGTCAGGCCGCACCCGACGTGAGAAGTGGGGTGAGCTATGATGCATGGTAAGGATTTGGATATGATCACATAATCTACTAACAGTTCCCCATCCCCAGCTAGCACGGTAGATTCCAATCACGACTCCTCATGATGGGGATCTAGGGTGCTAACTCGTGTATCCACAGTGTCGGAATCAAGTATGTAATACACTACAATTTATAGAAGTAATCAACAATGAAAACTGTCAGAGAATGTACTCGCCTGTGGTCCTGAGCAAGGTATGAGGATCGATGTCCAAACTGGAGTCACAAGGACCTAAATATAAAATATAAGTGTCAATGAGTGATATGAGATGGTAAGTATGTGCTAGCTAAGTATGTCATTTATATGCTATTTTGAGTCCATACTAGGTTAACTAAGGCATACTAAGTCAATATAGTCACTATTAGTTCTATACCAACTAATTTTATCATACTAAGGATGCTTAGCTTATACTAGTCGATATCCTAACTAGTAACTTAATACTTATTTTACCTTACTAGTACCTTACCTTATTCATATTACTCAAAACCTCTTTAACATAAGGACACTCTAATCTATCATTAAGATTTAGTCTTGGTGCCTGGGTTCTCTAATACAACTCTCAATAACCCCATCTCACTGATACATAATTAGCACACTACTTATATGATCTAGGTAACACTACCTTGATAGCACCTTCACCTAACACTCAAGACTCACATTCACACCTACTGACACAAATGGGTATCATACTATATCTAAGTATAAAATCCATAACTTAACTTAAATACTCAAATTCCAAATCTTAGGCCTGGAATGATACTGCTAGTGTTACTCTGTTCTCAGTCCCCTATCTAACTCCTAACATCCCTCACTCAAGCTCATTGATACTCACTATACCTTACACCCTCTACTGGCCTCCACTGACCTGCACCACGGTGCATTTGGTGCACAAGTTCTATACTCAGGTATTGGCAGCTACCTACTGTACCAACCCCTTACTAAATACCAACTGACCTCACACAATATGCAATGGGTGACTGATACACTAAGTATGCATATTGCACACATGTGCAGTACTCGAGTTTATCCTCAGGTGAAACCTTAAACCCTCAGTTGCAACTACACCACTGCTCAACCCGATAGCACAACACTACTCATCTGGAACATTTCCCTTGATTACACTCAGAGTTGGGCAATGCACTGTCAAGTGCATCAGTGCACATTGCCCCTCACAACTAAATCCCTTACTCCTCCACATACATGCCTACTTCCCTACCCTGCAATCATACACTGAAACACACAGGTAATAGCTAGCTGCTGATACACTAGTTTACTGCACTGCACACACAGGAACACACACACACTGGCACTCCTCAACCTGGCACTGATCTCCCCAGCTACTCCTACACATCACTGAAACCCAATTCACTATACACACATACAGTTCAGACACAGGTAGTCAAATTCCCTCACACACTAGACACAGTTATAAGATACACAGGTATTGGGACACTCCCCAAACAGGGACACACATTCAAAAATCAGGCACTGCACAGTGTAAGACTACACACTGCTATACAAGATACTCACAAACCTACAGTTTTAGACATAGGTACTCACAGTTAACTCACCTAGCTGTTACTTGGAATTTGAACTGATACACATAACTAAATAACACACACACAGGTCATCACAACACTAATTAATACACAGACACTACTACTCACTGATATTTACAGTCTAATATACTAGGATTCACTGCACACAAGTTCTCACTGCTACTCACTGACACATACTAGAACCTAGACACACATAGACACAGGCACACTGGTTCCTACACAAGTCTGATACATCACTGATACAGATTACTACTAATCCTACTGATACAACCCACAGTGGCACTCACTGAAATTGCCCAGATCCTCACACACTGATACCCTAACTTCCTACACTACCACACACAGTTCTAAACACAATGATACAAAACAGCTATAACACACAATGCTCACACAGACACGACACAGCAAGACACTGCTACACTTTAATACAAAGCCCTAACACTCACAAAACCCGACTCTACGCAGAACCCTCTCCCCCAATGTCTGATACTGCGACACAGGGACACAAACCCACACTGTTAAAACACACAGTTCACACACAATCACCCGACTGTACAGAAACCCCCAAACACTGCTTCCACATCGAGAATCTCCAGAAACCGAGATCCAAAACCCTAAAATAGAGATCTAGACTATAGGTAGGAGATGTAATCCTGTATACTTGCAAACCCCTAGGATTAGGGTTCACGAAAATTGGGGAAAACAAACGTATGAACACAAAAACCTAATCAAAACCCTAAAATCAAACTCTACACAGAGGGGTGGGTTCCTAAGGGCCATGAACATCTGAAAACAGAATTTAAAGGAATAGAAATAGGGTTTTTACCTGCAGAGATGGTTTCTTCAATGAGGTTCTTCTTCTTCAAGGCTTCCTGACCCACGTTCCTTGCTTTCCTTGCTTTGGAGGAGGAGGAAATGGAACCTAGGGCTAGATTTCAAAATTTTTGGGGTGGGGGGATGGTTTTTCTTGATGGAGGCTAGGGTTTCTCTACTACATGAAGAATGGTGGCTCCCTTTTATATAAACAACTAGGTTAGGGTTTCCAAGCTTAGTTTTAGGTTAAACCTTTATGGTTAGGTCATGTAGAACCCAATTAACTAGGGTTTAGTCAATCTAGGGTTTGAGGTCCAACCTAAAGTTTGAATTCTAGGGTTTCTCTAGAATTGGTCTTCAAATTAGGGTTTCACTCTAGGGTTAGTCTTAATGGAAGATTCTAGGGTTAGACCTAAAATCAATTATCACTTACAACATATAAATAGTTTATATAACTCAGCAGATTAATTAAATAAATAATTATTCAAAATAATGAAATTACACAATTGCCCTTGCCTGGAAAAGTGGTAGTGACAAGTCTACCCTCCTAAAAGAAATTTCGTCCTCGAAATTTGGACTGAACAAAACAAGAATGAAATCAGAAAAGGAAATACCTCAAGTCTAGAAGAGATACGGGTATTGCTCGCGCATTTCGTCCTCTCTCTCCCAGGTCGACTCCCCTGGAGAGTGATGTCTCCATGCAACACGAACCAAAGAAATAGTTTGGTTCCGCAACACCTTCTCTCTGCGGTCCAAGATCTCTACGGGCTGCTCGGGGTAGCTGAGCGTCGGACCAACCTCAATCTTCGAGTGGTCAAGTACGTGACTAGGGTCTGCCACGTACCGTCTCAGCTGCGACACGTGGAACACATCATGCACTCCCTCCAATGCAGGCGGCAAGTCCAGTCTATATGCCACTGCACCTACCCTCGCGAGAATGCCAAAGGGTCCGATGTAGCGTGGGCTAAGCTTCCCGTCTCTACTAAAACGAATCGTGCCACGCGTCGGAGAAATTCGTAGGAATACTAGATCGCCAACCTAAAACAAAACAGTCTCAGCACGCAATCTAAACAAACAACACAACCCAGAAAATTAATAATTTACCTGAAACTCAAGGGGTCTACGGTGGCTGTCGGCCCAATGCCGCTGTCTGTCCTGCGCCACTCGCAGTCTGTCTCTGATGAGTTTCACCTTTTCTGCTGCATCCACGACCATTTCTGGTCCTAGCAAGGCTCTCTCTCCAACGTCGTCCCAAGATAATGGTGTACGACACCTTCGTCCATAAAGAGCCTCAAATGGTGACATCTCGATGCTGGCCTGGTAGCTGTTGTTGTAAGCGAACTCCACCAGGTGCAGATGATCCTCCCAAGAACCTCCGAGATCTAGAACACAAGTGCGTAGCATATCCTCGAGGGTCTGAATAGTCCTTTCAGACTGCCCGTCTGTCTGGGGGTGATATGCGGTACTGAACTTGAGCTGAGTGCCCAAGCTAGCCTGCAGACTCCTCCAGAAGTGGGAAGTGAAACGACTATCCCGATCCGAGACGATGCTTACAGGAACTCCATGAAGCCTAACAATCTGACGCACGTACATCTCTGCTAGCCTCTCTGTCGACGTGCCCACCTTGAAAGGTAAGAAATGGGCTGATTTGGTCAACCTGTCCACGATGACCCAAATCGCGTCCTTCCCTCCTGGAGAACATGGAAGCCCTGAAACAAAATCCATGGTCACGTGCTCCCATTTCCATTCTGGAATCGGTAAAGGTAGAAGCAAACCACCTGGCCTCTGCCGGTCTGCCTTTACCTGCTGGCACACTAGACACCGAGATACGAAGCGTGCTACCTCGCGCTTCATTCCATACCACCATACGTGCTCCCTCAAGTCTCGATACATCTTGTTGGCACCAGGATGCATCGAGTACTGAGAGCGGTGTGCCTCCTGTAAAACCTCCTCGCGCAGCTCCCCGCTTGGCACACATATCCTCGTGCCGTGCCGTAAAGAACCATCATCTGCGATAGTAAAGTCGTCCGACAATCCCATCCGAACCTGTGTCCTGATACTCCTCAGAGCCTCATCATCGTACTACGCAGCTCTGATCCTGTCCTTCAGTTCGGACTGTATCTGCAATCCCCACATCTGAATCTCAGTACCGGGAACTAACACTTCAATCCCAAGCTCTCCAAATCAGCCAACAAATGTCTATCTGTCGTCAAGTACATAGCCGTCGGATACCTGCTCAAGGCATCGGCGACTACGTTAGCCTTCCCTGGGTGGTACTGCAATGAGATGTCAAAGTCCTTCATCAACTCTAACCACCTCCTCTGCCTCATGTTCAGCTCCTTCTGTGTGAATACGTACTTCAAGCTCTTGTGGTCTGTGAAGATCTCCACACGCTCTCCGTACAGGTAATGTTTCCACAGTTTTAGAGCGAAGATAACTGCTGCCAACTCCAAATCGTGGGTGGGGTAGTTCTTTTCGTGAGGGCGTAACTGCCTGGAAGCATAGGCAATTACCTTCCCGTGCTGCTGAAGAACACATCCCAGACCCTTCCCTGATAAAACCACCTGTCCCTGCTGGCAACGTCAAAACTGGAGCTGTTGTCAACCCCTTCTTTAGTTCATCAAATGCAGCCTGGCACTCCTCCGTCCAGACAAAATCCACATCTTTCCTAGTCAGCCTGGTCATTGGCGCTGCAATCTTGGAGAAGTCTTGTACAAACCTCCTGTAGTATCCTGCTAGCCCGAGAAAACTCCTGATCTCAGCTACTGAACTGGGGGTAGCCCACGACTCCACTGCCTCGATCATCTTTGGGTTTACCGAGATTCCGTCACCCGATACCACATACCCAAGAAATTCGACCTTGTCAAGGAAGAATTCACACTTAGAGAGTTTCCCGTACAGCTTCTCCCTCCTGAGAGTCTCTAAGACAAACCTCAGGTGCTCTTCGTGCTCCTCCGGGGTCTTGGAATACACAAGAATATCGTCAATGAACACCACCACGAACTTGTCAAGGTACTGGTGAAACACCTTGTTCATCAGGTTCATGAATACTGCCGGTGCATTGGTTAAACCAAAGGGCATTACCATGAACTCAAACTGGCCGTATCTGGTTCGAAAAGCTGTCTTCGGCGTGTCTTCTCTCTTTACCTTCACCTGGTGATAGCCTGACCTCAAATCTATCTTTGAAAATACCCTCGCCCCGCTCAACTGGTCGAAAAGATCATCTATCCTCGGCAGCGGGTACTTGTTCTTGATAGTGATATTGTTCAAAGCTCTATAATCAATGCACATGCGCACCGTGCCGTCCTTCTTCGGTACGAACAATACCGGAGCTCCCCATGGTGATGAACTGGATTTGATGAAGCCTTTGTCCTGCAGCTCCTCAACTTGCTTCTTCAGTTCTGCCAGCTCGCTGTTGTTGACTCGATAGACATGTTGTGAAATGGGCTCCGCTCCTGGAACCAAGTCTATAGAGAATTCAACATCTCTGTCTGGCGGCAAACCTGGCAACTCTTCTGGAAATACATCCAGGAACTCCGCTATCAGAGGATGTGGCAACTCCTCTTCTTCCGCCCTGGCTCCGCAAAATGTGCTCCTGCTCTGTTCCGTTGCTCCTCTGACGACCTCAAACTCCGGCTCTCCTGGTGGTCTAAATAATACTCTGCCTCTATAGCAATCTATAGTAGCATGATGCCTACTCAACCAGTCCATTCCGAGTACAATATCATACCCCGGAAGTGGCATGACAAGTAAGCTCACGCTCAAGTCTCGGCCTCCTACTGACACTCTCCGATCCTTGCAGTAATCACGGACTAGTATAATACCTCCACCAGTCATGATCTTGCAAGTCCTAGCTAATGGTTCTGTGTCTAAATGATGTCGAAGTGCATATGATACAGACACAAAACTATGGGAAGCGCCAGAATCGAATAAGGTAAATGCGGAAATACAATCGAGAAGAACCGAACCTGTGATCAAGTCTCCTGCTGGCTCGATCTCCTCGACTGCCATGGCGTATGCTCGCCCCTGGGGTGCACCTCTCTGCTGCTGATGCTGGGCGAACTTCTGATGTTGTGGTGGAAGTGGTCCCCTCTGTTGTTGGCCTCCTGGTGCGGTAGGCACCCTGTCTGATCCTCTCTGGGCGGCTGCTCCACCATGACCTGGACGAAAGGTAGGACAATCCTTCAGCTGGTGTGTCGTCGATCCGCAGGATAGACATGAGCCTAATCTCTTCCTGCAGATATCTCTAGTATGTCCCATCTTTCCGCAGTACGCGCACTGGATGGCGGGCTGGTTCTGTCTCTGTTGCTGCTGCTGGACCTGCCCTCGGGCTGGTGCCTGATGCTGCTGCTGAAAGGGTCTCTGCTGTTGCTGCTGAAAGTGTGGACGCTTGCCCGGTCCCGTACTACTTTTTGCTCCTCCGGAACCATCGCGTCCCCTCTTGGGCCTGAGGCCCAAGTCGTCCTCGGCTACTTGGGCATCCATCAATATGCCCTCGTAGGTAGCTGTGCGACGTCCCGACGTGCGAGACTTGATCTCCCTTGTCAGCCCCTTTCTGAATTTCCGGGCCCTGTCCCCCGGATCTCTAATCATCGATGGCGCGAAGCGGCTCAGACGGGAAAACTCTGCGGCATACTCGTCGACGGACGAGCTCCCCTGGGCTAAGTCATGAAACTGACTCTCCAAAGCTCCCAGGGCGACATCAGGAAAGAACTTTTCTTTGAAGAGCTCCTTGAAAGCTTCCCAAGTGAGTCCCCTGCGCAAGAGTCTCGGCTCCGTGCGAAACCACGTCAAGGCAATGTCGAACATCTGGCTGCCAGCGGCCTCGATCTGGAGGGCCTCTGGAAGCTGTGCCAAGCGTAAGTTCCTCTCGATGTCCTCTAGCCAATCATCGGCGTAGAGTATCCCTTCTGTCCCCTTGAACTCCCGAGGCATCATCCTCTTGAAGTCCACAATGGTGCCCGGCCTCTGTTGTTGCTGACCAGGATGTTGCTGCTGCTGAGTGACTCTCTCCACAGCCTGGAGAGCCACTTGGTGAGCATTCTCCATGTTTACCCTCATCATCTCTGTCTGGGCCTGATGTGCCTCAGCCTGCACTCTTTGGGCCTCTGCCGACGTCCTCTGGGCGTCGACCATGCCCTGAATCAAGGCGAACATCTGTGCCCCATCGACGGGCACACCTCCTGGATGCTGAGCTGGTGGTGGTGGTGCCAGCGTAGCTGTGGGGACCCTCTGAACTGGTGGTGGAGGACCCCCGAATGCTGCAGACACTCCCACATGTACTGGAGATGTAGGAGGTGCTGCGGATGTCGGTCCGGCAGGGCAAGAGGTGGCAGACCTCTCTGAATCTGCTGCTCCGAGTCTCTGGGACCTTCTTGGCGGCATCCTGAAGACAGATCGAAAGATTAAATTAAGGCAATAGATACGATATCATCAAGGAAGGACAGTAATTTCTAAAGGAAAAATCATTAAGAGTAGTATCTTAAGAATCAGAATTCCCTAATTGTGATTGAGCATATCCTCGGCCTAATTCCTATTTCCTAAAACAGGCTCGTAGTAATACTCTAAGCGAGCACCACTACGATATCGCTCTAATTGTGAATTTAAGACTAGACCTGCATGGGCCACCACTAAAACGTGTCACAACCCGCACCCAGAATTTGGGCATGAGTCGTGGGTACGTCCAGCCTACGCCGCAGCATCGACGGTAGAACGCTGTCTAGGTCTAAACATAATATATATCCTGTCAATAATCTCAACTCCGTACGGAGGACAATGATAATAATCCACAGTTCTATGATATACTCAATCACAAGCTAATAGAAATCATAGCATGATGAGAATAGAAAAGAGTTCTAATAAAACCAACCACAATAATCCAACTCAAATCCTGGGTCTAAATGACCTCACAAAGTCACAAAATAATAAATACATCTCAGTCTCAGTCTAAAACAATAATGCAGAAAAAGTAGTCTAAGAGCAGCCAGGTACGTTCACCTCTAGGCTAGGCAACTCCTCTGGGGTTTCTGGAGTGAAATCACCCTCTAATCCTGGGCCGTAGTGAGTGGGGCAAAGATCCTCCAGGTCCTCTGAAAAATGTTATCCAGTCAGGATTGGAGCGAAGCACAAGCACTAACAGCAGTTTCATTAAATTGACAAAATCTATAAACAGTGTAAGAGATACAAGATGGAAATAAATGCTGAAAATGAGAAGTACAGGAGAAGTGAAATAGGAAACAGAGCATCTAGCAATGAACAATAAATAGTGAATGCTAGAACAATGAATCTGAATAAAGATAAACATCTAACTAAGTGTTTGAAATATTAGTTTATTATGTGATCGGCTTGGGACTAGATCAGGCTGGTTATATATGATTAGCTATGATTCTTGGAGGTCAGGCTAACCATATGGTTAGCTATGATGCATGATAATGGTCAGGCTAATCATATATAACAGCTATGAAGCATGATGATGGTCAGGCCGCACCCGACGTGAGAAGTGGGGTGAGCTATGATGCATGGTAAGGGTTTGGATATGATCACATAATCTACTAACAGTTCCCCATCCCCAGCTAGCACGGTGGATTCCAATCACGACACCTCATGATGGGGATCTAGGGTGCTAACTCGTGTATCCACAGTGTCGGAATCAAGTATGTAATACACTACAATTTATAGAAGTAATCAACAATGAAAACAGTCAGAGAATGTACTCGCCTGTGGTCCTGAGCAAGGTATGAGGATCGATGTCCAAACTGGAGTCACAAGGACCTAAATATAAAATATAAGTGTCAATGAGTGATATGAGATGGTAAGTATGTGCTAGCTAAGTATGTCATTTATATGCTATTTTGAGTCCATACTAGGTTAACTAAGGCATACTAAGTCAATATAGTCACTATTAGTTCTATACCAACTAATTTTATCATACTAAGGATGCTTAGCTTATACTAGTCGATATCCTAACTAGTAACTTAATACTTATTTTACCTTACTAGTACCTTACCTTATTCATATTACTCAAAACCTCTTTAACATAAGGACACTCTAATCTATCATTAAGATTTAGTCTTGGTGCCTGGGTTCTCTAATACAACTCTCAATAACCCCATCTCACTGATACATAATTAGCACACTACTTATATGATCTAGGTAACACTACCTTGATAGCACCTTCACCTAACACTCAAGACTCACATTCACACCTACTGACACAAATGGGTATCATACTATATCTAAGTATAAAATCCATAACTTAACTTAAATACTCAAATTCCAAATCTTAGGCCTGGAATGATACTGCTAGTGTTACTCTGTTCTCAGTCCCCTATCTAACTCCTCACATCCCTCACTCAAGCTCATTGATACTCACTATACCTTACACCCTCTACTGGCCTCCACTGACCTGCACCACGGTGCATTTGGTGCACAAGTTCTATACTCAGGTATTGGCAGCTACCTACTGTACCAACCCCTTACTAAATACCAACTGACCTCACACAATATGCAATGGGTGACTGATACACTAAGTATGCATATTGCACACATGTGCAGTACTCGAGTTTATCCTCAGGTGAAACCTTAAACCCTCAGTTGCAACTACACCACTGCTCAACCCGATAGCACAACACTACTCATCTGGAACATTTCCCTTGATTACACTCAGAGTTGGGCAATGCACTGTCAAGTGCATCAGTGCACATTGCCCCTCACAACTAAATCCCTCACTCCTCCACATACATGCCTACTTCCCTACACTGCAATCATACACTGAAACACACAGGTAATAGCTAGCTGCTGATACACTAGTTCACTGCACTGCACACACAGGAACACACACACACTGGCACTCCTCAACCTGGCACTGATCTTCCCAGCTACTCCTACACATCACTGAAACCCAATTCACTATACACACATACAGTTCAGACACAGGTAGTCAAATTCCCTCACACACTAGACACAGTTATAAGATACACAGGTATTGGGACACTCCCCAAACAGGGACACACATTCAAAAATCAGGCACTGCACAGTGTAAGACTACACACTGCTATACAAGATACTCACAAACCTACAGTTTTAGACATAGGTACTCACAGTTAACTCACCTAGCTATTACTTGGAATTTGAACTGATACACATAACTAAATAACACACACACAGGTAATCACAACACTAATTAATACACAGACACTACTACTCACTGATATTTACAGTCTGATATACTAGGATTCACTGCACACAAGTTCTCACTGCTACTCACTGACACATACTAGAACCTAGACACACATAGACACAGGCACACTGGTTCCTACACAAGTCTGATACATCACTGATACAGATTACTACTAATCCTACTGATACAACCCACAGTGGCACTCACTGAAATTGCCCAGATCCTCACACACTGATACCCTAACTTCCTACACTACCACACACAGTTCTAAACACAATGATACAAAACAGCTATAACACACAATGCTCACACAGACACGACACAGCAAGACACTGCTACACTTTAATACAAAGCCCTAACACTCACAAAACCCGACTCTACGCAGAACCCTCTCCCCCAATGTCTGATACTGCGACACAGGGACACAAACCCATACTGTTAAAACACACAGTTCACACACAATCACCCGACTGTATAGAAACCCCCAAACACTGCTTCCACATCGAAAATCTCTAGAAACCGAGATCCAAAACCCTAAAATAGAGATCTAGACTATAGGTAGGAGATGTAATCCTGTATACTTGCATACCCCTAGGATTAGGGTTCACGAAAATTGGGGAAAACAAACGTATGAACACAAAAACCTAATCAAAACCCTAAAATCAAACTCTACACAGAGGGGTGGGTTCCTAAGGGCCATGAACATCTGAAAACAGAATTTAAAGGAATAGAAATAGGGTTTTTACCTGCAGGGATGGTTTCTTCAATGAGGTTCTTCTTCTTCAAGGCTTCCTGACCCACGTTCCTTGCTTTCCTTGCTTTGGAGGAGGAGGAAATGGAACCTAGGGCTAGATTTCGAAATTTTTGGGGTGGGGGGATGGTTTCTCTTGATGGAGGCTAGGGTTTCTCTACTACATGAAGAATGGTGGCTCCCTTTTATATAAACAACTAGGTTAGGGTTTCCAACCTTAGTTTTAGGTTAAACCTTTATGGTTAGGTCATGTAGAACCCAATTAACTAGGGTTTAGTCAATCTAGGGTTTGAGGTCCAACCTAAAGTTTAAATTCTAGGGTTTCTCTAGAATTGGTCTTCAAATTAGGGTTTCACTCTAGGGTTAGTCTTAATGGAAGATTCTAGGGTTAGACCTAAAATCAATTATCACTTACAACATATAAATAGTTTATATAACTCAGCAGATTAATTAAATAAATAATTATTCAAAATAATGAAATTACACAATTGCCCTTGCCTGGAAAAGTGGTAGTGACAGCAAGAGGCACACAGATCACAATACTCTATACATCCAGGAGCCAACAAAATGTACAAAGACCTAAGGATGCATGTTTGGTGGTATGGCATGAAAAGAGAAGTAGCCAAGTTCGTATCTCGTTGCTTAGTGTGCCAACAAGTCAAGGCTGAAAGACAAAGACCTGGGAGATTGCTTCAACCACTACCCATTCCGGAGTGGAAGTGGGAACATATTACTATGGATTTTGTTTCTGGGCTTCCAAGGATACCTAGTGGGAAGGATTCTATTTAGGTGATAGTGGATAGGCTGACCAAGTCTGCACATTTTCTACCCTTCAAAGTAGGGCTACCTACGAAAAAGTTGGCAGATTTATATGTTCGTCAAATTGTTAAATTGCATGGAGTTCCAGTAAGTATTATCTCCGACCGAGATTCAAGATTTACCTCTCACTTCTGGAGGAGCTTACAAGCTAGCTTAGGGACTCAACTCAAATTCAGCACAGCTTATCATCCCGAAACCGATGGACAATCTGAACGTATAATTCAGACACTTGAAGATATGCTCTGTACATGTGTTCTGGATTTTGGAGGATCGTGGAAAGATTATCTACATATTATGGAGTTCTTTTATAATAACAGTTACTAAGCAAGTATTGAAATGACTCCATTTGAGGCTCTATATGGACGAAGATGTCGTACCCCACTATCATGGGACGATGTAGGAGAGAGAGCTTTACTGGGACCAGAGATGGTGGTCGATTCAACCGAGAAGGTGAAACAAATAAGGGAAAGACTTTGGGTGGCTCAAGACAGGCAACGACATTGGGCAAATAGCCATCGAAGACCATTGAAATTTGAGGTAATCAATTTATGAAATTCAAGTTAATTTAACACTATGATTATGGAACTAAGACTTGATTATGACTTTATTAAAGGTTGGAGAATTAGTATTCTTGAAGATCTCTCCGACACGTGGCACCATTAGGTTCGAAAGGAGTGGAAAACTCAGCCCAAGATTTATTGGACCGTTTGGCATATAGGAGAGAATCGGAGAAGTGGCATACCGTCTGGCATTGCCACCCTCTCTAGATGGGGTCCATAACGTATTCCACGTATCGCAACTGAGAAAATACGTGTCAGATCCAAGTCATATTTTGGATCATTCAGAGCTCGAAGTGGGCCCAAGCTTGACTTACCAAGAGCAACCTGTGGGGATACTGGGCCGAACGGAGAAAGTTCTAAGGAATCAAGTTATTCCCCTTGTTCGTATAGCTTGGAGGCATCATTCTCCCGGCGAATCCACCTGGGAGCGAGAAGACGAGATTAGGGAGCGCTACCCCTATCTTTTTGAACCTTGAGGTATATTTGAACTCTCAATCCTTTCTTTTCGTGCCATTGTTATTTTAAATTTCGAGAACAAAATTTTTATAAGTTGGGTAGATTGTAAACACCCTGATTTTTCAGAATAATTTTAATATAATTTTCCCAATTTTACGGTATTTTTCTGGAAGACGAACCAAGGTAATTAGGAGTTAAAGATTTTTAAATGCTGTTAATTGGTGTTAAAATATTATAGAAATAATATTTTATGGTGTAAAATTAAAAACTGGACTTAGGGAAAAATTTTCTGGAATTTATTGGGCCCCGGACCTAATATAAAACACCTAAAAAACTAATTATTTATCTATTGTTATTTAATTAGGTATTTATAAACCCATTTCCGACACAAACCGCGGCCCAAACCCAACCGGCCCAGCATATAGATAGGAAACTACATGCAAAGTGATCAGTTAAACTACATGCAGTTTTTTTCTGCATGAACTTATCATTGGTTTGTGGTTGGTGTCAATGGTTTCATCATGGAGTACGATTCTCGAAAAATAGTTTCAAATGCTCAACAAAATAATTTTAAAAAACAGATTTATAGATTGTTTCTTGCATTTGTTTTTATTTTATTTTCTTGCATCCCACTCCAAGGTCTAAATTTTCTTGAACCACAACATCAAGAACAAATGACACTATATAAATATAATCATATGTACGAAAGTTCTTGTCGGGGGAGGAGCGGAAGGAGGTCCTGGACGAACTTGCCGAGGCAGAAATCCTTGCGACTGAGTCCGACGCTGGACTCAAAGGAGTGGAGGCGTGTGGTTAGGGTTTGCGAGAAAGAATAGGTGGAGAGATGGAAATCTTGAGGAGCTTGTCCACGCCATCGCGGCGGGAGAGGAAGACCTCAATCAAGAGGAGAAAGTCTCGATCAAGATGATCGAGACGAACAGACCTACTACTATTAATCTTTTTTCAGCGAAAGCGGCTCCTCCCCCATTCTTATCCGGTCTGATCTCCCCTTTTGGCTCGATTTGGTACAAACCCTAAAAAAATACCACAAAAAGGAATAAAAATCCCACCTTTATTCGCTTCTCTCTCCTCCGCCCACCATGGTCGCGGTTGCTGGCCAGACCTTCAAGCTACGCGCCGACTCGACAACGCTCCCCTCGGTTGCGACGACGAGCCGGAGATGGATGACCACCTCCGTTCGATTGCTGTCGTTGTTGGGGCAGCCGTGGAGCGTCCGTCTAGCGACATTGGAAAGAATATGTGTGGGGGGGGGAGACAATGTCACCATCCGTCCCCCGGCGTGATGACACGAGTACGTGGATACGTTCAGCCAACGTAACAGCATTGACGATAAAATACTGTCTAGATCAATAACACTATCTAATTATCTCACACAAAATATATATAAACCTGTCAATAATATCTCAACTCCATACGGAGGACAAGATGACAATATATATGATAATCAATATTCAATCACAATAAACTAGAGAAAGATAATGGCACGATATGACATGATAAATCAATAAAGAAAAGTAGATAAGTCTGCTATACTAACCGAGTCTCCTCAACGGCTGATAGTATATCGTCATGCTCTAAGGGTACTATCTTAGCTGGCTCGCCATCCTGTGGTCCGTAGTGTGTAGGACACCAGTCCTCTAAATGATCATCTAAAAAATATATCCAGTCAGGATTGGAGCGAAGTACAACCCAATAGCAGTTCCAATAAATGACAGAAGCTATGAAACAGTAATATCAATAAAAATAAATGGTGGAAAGTAACTGGAACAGTAAACATCACGAAAGAAAATATCACGACCAGTAATAAAATTATCTGAGAATAATATGGTAAGAAAACATCACTGAAATAAATTGAAAATGAAAGGAACTAGTACACTAAGTGCCTTGAAATATTAGTAAGGTTTGTGATCGGCTTGGGTCTAGCACGGTCTATATAAAAAGGGAACTAGCTCAACCATACGTGAAGTGCATGATCGGCTAGTTATCATGGTATGCACTATTGCACGGTCTTTAAGGTATGATTACATATCCACTAATACTTTTTCTGCCCGCGACTAGTATATGGATCCAAATTATGACACGTTTTGACACGGTAATCACTATGCACGGTCTGTAATATCATGCATACTGATCACGGTCTAATCCTATAATCACGGAGTAATAATAAAGTGATAATGGAGAAAAATATCTCATGACGGGGATCCAAGATATACTAATCCGTGTAACATCGTGTCAAGAATCAAATATCTCAATACTAAATACATGTAACATAGAGACTGTCAAACAAGAAAACTATCAGAGAATGTACTCGTCCGTAGTCTTGAGCAAATGGTATAACTCGGTGTCCGAACTAGTGTAACACAAACCTATATATGAAATTATATGTCATTTGAGTGTAATAAAGCGATAACAAGCTTAAATATACTAAAATATGATTTCTAGGTCAAGACTAGGTCACACTAGTTAAACTAGGTCAAACTAGTCATTTATAGGTTCTACTAGCCTATACCTATGTTTTTAGGTCAATAACTTAAGGTTATTAGTTATACTAGCTAATAGTAGGTACTAGGATACCATATATACTAATATCCATATATAGCTTATATACATATAATAGTTAATATTGTATCAATACCTTAATACCCTACTATCAAGATATCACACATAGCTAATAACTTAGCTATATATAACTTAGAAGATTACCTATTACTAACATCTTAGTTATCTTAATACCTTTATACTTACCTATTTGGTGTCATGATACCCACAATCTCTTTGAACACCATAACCTAACCTCTATATCCAGGTTCACACAACCCATCCTTGCTCATAGGTGATACACCACGGTGTATCTAACACTCCAATCACTTAATACCAACTAGCTCCTTCACTTTCAGTCTTAACACCAACTGTAATCATATAAACCCCATACACTCTAGTTATTGCTGCTACAGCTACAACTGAGATCGCATTCCCTAACTGGACTGAAGACAAGGTCATTCATACAATGCATTGTATTTCCCCTCTCTGTTCTAAACTGAAACATTAACACCCCATGCCTACCTGGTATCTTCCCTAAAACCAATGCTCAACCTGGCAACAAACCCCTACGACAAGAACTTTAGTTCTCAAGCTAACACCCAAGGCTATCTAATACTCAAGATGTTAATCACTTACACACTTAACTGATACAAATGTAAGTCTTCCGTCTAATTGGAAACATCACTCATATTTACAATTGGGAGCTCCCCCCCAATACTAAGGCAATGATTGATACTAGGTGATACTCATTGATACACACTGGACTTGTGTGATACTCTATAGATTCATACTTGAACACCCCCCTTCCCAAGTCACCTGCAGTCACCCCAAGCTAACACCAACAATAATACTCCAATACAACCCTGCACTGCTCAACAACCAGTGCACCACAAGTGCACAATAAGTTGCTCCCTCCTTCTTCAGTACCTGCAACATCCCCCTCCCAACCTGAGCACAACCCAAAACCCACACACACATGCATCAGACACCCAACTTCTTCACTGCCACTGTAACACAGACACACACCTTTGCACATAAATATATCAACACCCACTATATATTATATATATATATATATATATATATATATATATATATATATATTTATACTTAAATATATAATTAGAGACATACATATATGATACTCAAATACTAGTCAAAATTATAAATACTTGGTGTACACACAAAGATACTCACCATAATGTCATGATACACTCTCAACCAACAAGCCAAATCCCCCATTACTCAACCAATACTATATATGCATATCAAATGCATCGGTATATAACTAATATATCTAGTTAAAATAGAGATTAGAGAGAAATTACACTAATATGCACAAAACCCCCCTAATAAGCCACTATATCATAGCGTATCACAATATATCATGATACACCATACTCGTATCCAATTATGGATACGTATCTAGCCTCACACTACCAATACAAGTCAAATTAGATCTAATTGACCAAATGATAAATACTTGGTGCACCAATCTCGGATTTTTTTAAATTGGACACAAAATTCAATGTAACTATCACAATATGGATCATATAAACTTAGTTCTTATTTCTATGGGTAGTCCTTAACTATGGAAGGATTCATAATGGTCAAATACAATAATTAGAATATAATTAAAGGGAAAATTTTAGAGTTATACCTATTGGGAAATGGATTCCCAATATAAAGCTCAAATGGACACAATTAGGACACAAGCTCCTAGCCAAATCTTTCCTCTTCAAGTGCTCCTTGCAATCCAAGATCCTAGGCTCCTTAGATGATAAAAATGGAAGGGATTGAGAGTGATTTGGGAGGGATTGGTTGAGGGATGAGTCACTTTGGGGAATAACTCAATTAGAAAGTAATTTGGATAATGAAATGAGAGGAGATAAAATGTCCCTCCCTATATTAGGGTTGGCCATGGCTTTCCCTTCTCCCAAGCAATATAAATGGATTTGTATACCCCTACTAGTTATTCATGAAGTAATTTAAATAAGGAAGCTTCTATTCCTAATGAAGGGTTATTCTAATATCTAATTAATGAAAGGAATGACTTAAGTGAGTCCAAAGTGACTAGTCTAAATATTGGGTTCAATTGTCATGTCAAATCTAGTTAGGTCCACTAGTGTCAAGTCCACTAATTAGTATAATCCACTAATAAATAAATAAAACACACTTTATATAAAATATAACACTATATATAACTGTTCGCTAATAAAACCTGTTTGAACAAACTTTGCTATTTAATTCATGAAAAAGAATACAAAAAAAATCCTAAACAAAAAATTTAAGTACAAGTTTTTTTTATTCTGGGAAGTGGGACGATGGAGATCGAACATTGCAGTGGCTCATTTACTCTATTGACGATCTGACTGAAGAAGGAAAATGCTTTCTCTTTCTCCTGCCTGTGTGTCTGCCTCTCTGTGCATGTCCCTGCTTGTGCCTGCCCCTGTCTCCCTGTGCGTGGGATTACCACCTTGATATTTATAGCCATCGTATTATATGACCATGCGCGCGCATGTACCCTAGGCACATGGATGTTGGGAGCTACCACGTGTACATCCTTAATAGGATGCAGTTCCAACCGTGGGAGCGAGTCCAGGCGGAGCTGCCATGTAGACGTTTGATACGATTTGTTGTTACTGAAGTTATGGACGGTTCTCGTTTTTGTGTGCGTGACATAGTCAGCTTGACATGTGGCCCATACTTAGTTTGGAGATAATTACATCAGTCATAATAAAAAGATTTTATCTCAGGGAACCTTGTCGCATTGGACGCATGAAGTCTTGAACGCATGTGACACATAAAACGCATGGAGTCTGGAATGCATGGGGCCAGAGACACATGTGACGTATAGATTCTGGGACGCATGGAGTCTGGGATGCATGGAGCCTTTGTCGTGTTGTACACGTGGTGCTGCATACCTGTCAGGGGTAAAGTTTATGCTGACGTGAGGTTCTGTCATTTAGCATGCTCACATTTTTTGAGGCGTTCAGAAAGTCCTTTTTGTCAGGATTTTATGTCATACATTGTCACGACCCGTACCCGATGTAAGGATACTAGTCAAAAATAACGCCCAGCCTACGCCGCAGAATCGGCGGTAGAACGCTGTCTAGAAAGTCTATCTAAAGTAATGAACCACCAATCATGATAGAATACTCAATCACAGAACTAAGATAGAATGAGCACGAATCAGATAAAGAATAGAATAGTCACAATACAACTCATGAGTTTAAAATAATACATCAATGAGTCTGAAGAGTAACAAAAATAAGCTGGAGACAAATCCAGTACAAAAGAATACTACCATACTACAAAGCTACACTCCAGGGTCAACTGTCTCAGTTGGGATAAGTCCCTCTTGAGCCAGGGTCTCCGAATCTAAACCCACAACATCCTGGGGTCCATAATAGGTAGGGTACTCCTCAGTATCATCTGGAAAAATATATCCAGTCAGGAAAGGAGCAGAGTACATCTCTAACAGCAGTTCTAATCCATGATAAAAACTATGTAACAGTAAATAGCTGTGGATAAACAAGATGCACAAAATAGATACAAGAGATATATAGACAATAAGGAAATACTGGAAAGAAATACAATAATGAACAATATGCCAATGAAACAATAATACTAATGACTAAGTGTGTGAGTACTAGCTTAACATGTGATCGGCTTGGGCAAGATACAATGCGGCCTGGCTAATCATACGTGCGGTGCATGATCAACACTATTCGCTTACCAATACTTTATTCAATAGGGATTTGATCACATATCTATACTAATACTCTCCACCCCCAACTGGTATAATAGATCCAACCACGGTATGCTATGGCACTAGATTCCCCAAGAAGAGAGCGACTCCTCCCGAAAATCGGTGTCTGTACATGTACAAGATAACCAATGAAACAATACTTGCACCATATACACCATATACCAAGGAATAACATCTCATGACGAGATCCGAATATACCAATCCGTGTAACCATAGTGTCAAGAGAAACATGTATATCTACACTAGATACAACGAATATAGAGGATATCATAAATGAAAACTATCAGAGAATGTACTCGCCTGAAGTCCAAAGAACAGTCTCACAGATGTCTGACTCGGTGCCTCGAAGACCTAGATATGGAATACCATATTAAAACAAGGTCCCGGAAAGAGAACAAGTCAAACTAGTCAACTTCTAGGTCAATAAATAAATTCTAAGTCAAAAGTCAACTATGGTCAACTCTAAAGTCAACTAAAGTCAAACATGGTCAAACCAAGGTCAACCTCACAAGACATCTATATAAATAATATAGAATAAAAATACACAATTAGGAATCAAGGTCTTGATCCCAATTGGTACCCACACAAAGTATAAATAATATACACTCTAATATAGAGTATATACAAACCAATATTTATACAAATAATATAATATATTACTACTAGTATTATACCTCACAAAAGCACATATATATATATATATAAGATATATAAATCAAAATACATATATATATATAAAACAATTTAATAACTATATACTTATATATATATATACATATAAACTTACACAATTAAATATCAATAGTTACATAACACAAGCACATATTAATGTATGTATTTTACATGGCTAGAAGCACACATAAAAATACATTCATTAATATCCAAATAATTACATAATAATTATATTTAATATAATTACACATTTAAACACATAAATATATTTTATAAAATATTTATGTATAATTTATTTGATTAACAAGTAGTAACATATATAATTGCATGCAAGAAAGCTACATACATATATTTATACATCACATTAGAACACATAAAAATATATAGATCTATGCTACAATAAATACCATAATAAATACACTAAAATAATATATAATATCTATATATATTTACTAATTATAAATGAAGAATTTAAAGCATAATTAATTAGATCTACACATAAACACACCAAATTGGAAAGTTTCACACCGTATCCCACTAGATCTAGGATACGCATGTGACACGAGTCCAACACACAACCAATTGCACCCCGAAGGACACAAACAAGTCACAATTAATATTTATGAATAAATTAAAGTGTCAAAAGTAGATCTATGTGTCTGTGTCAAAATACGACATGTTCAAAGCCCCGTGTCGGAGGGAAAACCCCCAAAATGACACGTATCACCAAATAGTTGGGATACGAACCACATGTACCCAAATATGGACACGACACAAGCCTCAAACACATACGCACATGTCCAATTGATCTATAGGATCAATTGACACACACAACAAAATGTAAATTCGGAATTCCAACAAAATTGACACAAAAAGCACCATAACTTTCTCCATGGGTCTCCTATGAACACAAAATAAATTCCTATGGATAGTACATACATATGGGTTGATTTTACATGATTAAATCTCAGATTTAGAAGCTATTTTAATAAGAAAAACTGAATTATACCTATTGGGAGATGGATTCCCAATGAAACCTCCAATTGAGATGAACTTGCTTCCAAATTGTAGATCCTTGCTCCTCTTTGTAGATACTTGCTTCCTCCTTCTAGATTCTTGCTTCTCAACTTTCTAATGGTGAATTGGGAAGAATTTGGAATGAATTTAGTGGAGAATTGGAAAGGGAATGGAAAGAATTTGGGAGTGGGGAATTCTAGATCTAGATTTGGAATGAGAATGAGAGGAGAGAGAAATTTCCCCCCTCTTTTAATAGGCCGGCCTTGCCCCTCTCCCAAGCAATTGTAAAATGTCCAATGTACCCCTTGGGGCCTCTCATGAAGAAATAATTAAGGAAGGAAGCTTCTAGTCTAATCACTTAATTAATTTAATCCATCTCCTTAACTATGGGCTTTCTAAATGGGCCAAGTCTAACTATTTAATTCATGTTGGTCCATGGGTCCAAACTAAACTAGTTGGGTCCACTAAAATAAGTCCAAAATAATTAAATAATATCCAACAATAATTAAATAATACAACAAAAATTATTTACCATGCACAATATTTATTTAAATAGAAAATTACTAAAATATCCTTTTTCCTAAAAATGTGGTAGTGACAACTCTACCCTCCTTAAAATAATTTCGTCCTCGAAATTTAAAGATGAAAACTACCCCCAGAAAGTCACAGAACAGAACTAAAGAATCAAAACATAACAATGAACAGAACATAGCTAGAGAATAACATACCTCAAGGTACAAACAAATATGGATAACGCTCTCGCATGTCATCCTCTCTCTCCCAGGTAGACTCCCCCGGTGAGTGATGCCTCCATGCGACGCGTACCAAAGGAATAGTCTGGTTCCTCAGCACCTTCTCTCTCCGATCCAGAATCTCAACTGGCTGCTCTGGATAGCTAAGAGTAGGTCCCACCTCTATCTCTGAGTGATCCAATACATGACTAGGATCTGCCACGTATCATCTCAACTGCGACACATGAAATACGTTGTGCACTCCCTCCAATGCAGGTGGCAAGTCTAGTCTATAAGCAACTGCACCGACCCTCTCTAGAATAGTGAAAGTTCCGATGAATCGCGGACTAAGCTTTCCGCCTCCACCGAAGCGAATCGTGCCTCGTGTCGGAGAAATCCTCAGAAATACCAAACCACCCACCTAGAACAAAACACCATCTTAAGAACTTAATCTATAACAAACAAGAACAAGCACAAGCACAAACAAAATCTAAACTATACCTCAAACTCCAAATGTCTTCGATGGCTATAGGCCCAATGCCGCTGTCTGTCCTGCGCCACTCGAAGTCTGTCTCTGATCAACTGAACCTTCTCCGCTGCATCCACAACCATCTCTGGCCCAAGCAAAACTCTCTCTCCAACATCGTCCCAAGACAAAAGAGTATGACACCTCCGACCATATAGAGCTTCAAAAGGTGACATCTCTATACTGGCCTGGTAACTGTTGTTGTAAGCAAACTCTACCAAATGGAGATGGTCCTCCCAAGAACCCCCGAAATCTAGTACACAAGTGCGCAACATATCCTCGAGAGTCTGGATAGTCCTCTCTGACTGCCCATCTGTCTGGGGATGATATGCAGTACTGAACTTGAGCTGAGTGCCCAAACTCTCCTACAAACTCCTCCAGAAATGAGAAGTGAAACGACTATCCCGATCTGAGACTATGCTGACGGGAACTCCATGTATCCTAACGATCTTACATACATCTCTGCCAGCTTCTCCGTAGACAAACCCACCTTGAAAGGCAAAAAGTGGGCCGACTTGGTCAACCTATCAACAATGACCCAAATCGCGTCTTTTCCTCCTGGAGATCGTGGAAGTCCGGACACAAAATCCATAGTAATGTGTTCCCACTTCCACTCTGGAATGGGTAATGGCTGAAGTAAACCTCCTGGCCTCTGCCTCTCGGCTTTCACCTGCTGGCACACTAAGCATCTGGATACAAACTGTGCCACTTTCCTCTTCATGCCATACCACCACACACTCTCTCGCATATCCCGATACATCTTGTTAGCACCTGGATGTATGGAATACTGAGAGCGATGTGCTTCCTGCAATACCTCCTCTCGCAACTCTCCACTAGGCACACACAATCTAACTTTATGCCTTAAAGATCCATCCTCTACAATACTGAAATTATCCTCCAATCCTGCTCTCACCTGAGCTCTGATACTCCTCAAAGATACATCATCATACTGTGCTACCTTAATCCTGTCCATCAAATCTGAGTGTATCTGTAATCCCCACATCTGCATAGCACACCCAGGAACAATCACCTCAATGTCCAAGCTCTCCAAGTCCTCCAACAAATATCGATCCTGCGTTAAGAACATAGCTACCGGATACCTGCTCAAAGCATCGGCAACTACATTGGCTTTCCCAGGATGATATTGCAAAGAGATATCAAAATCCTTCATCAGTTCCAACCACCGACGCTGCCTCATATTCAACTCCTTCTGCGTGAAAACGTACTTCAAGCTTTTTTGGTCTGTGAAGATCTCCACACGCTCTCCGTACAAATAATATTTCCACAACTTCAGAGCGAATATGACAGCTGCCAACTCCAAATCATGGGTAGGATAGTTCTTTTCATGAGGACGTAATTGCCTGGATGCATAGGCAATCACTTTCCCATGCTGCTGAAGAACACAACCTAAACCCTTCTCCGATGCATCACTATAAATAGTGAAACCTCCGGACCCTGATGGCAACGTCAAAATAGGAGCAGACGTCACCCTCTTCTTCAACTCCTCAAAAGCAACCTGGTAATCCTCCGTCCAAACAAACTCTATATCCTTCCTTGTGAGTCTGGTCATCGCTCGGCAATCCTCGAAAAATCTTGCACAAACTTTCTGTAATAGCCTGCTAATCCCAAGAAACTCCTGATCTCTGCTACCGAACTCGGAGTCTTCCAAGATTCCATTGTTGAAATCTTCTTCGGATCCACTGAAATACCATCACCAGTCACAATATGCCCCAAGAATTCTACCTTGTCCAAGAAAAACTCATATTTGGACAACTTTCCATACAACTTCTCCTTCCTCAGCACATCCAACACAATCCTCAAATGCTCCTCATGCTCCTCCGGTGTCCTTGAGTATATGAGTATGTCGTCGATGAACACCACCATGAACTTGTCAAGGTACTGGTGGAACACCTTGTTCATCAAGTTCATAAATACCGCCGGTGCATTAGTCAAACCAAACGGCATCACCATAAACTCGAACTGACCATACCGAGTTCTAAAAGCAGTCTTCGGTATGTCCTCCGGCTTCACCTTCACCTGATGGTAGCCTAATCTCAAATCTATCTTAGAAAATACCTTTGCACCACTCAACTGATCAAACAGATCATCAATCCGTGGCAAAGGATACTTATTCTTGATAGTGAGATTATTCAAAGCCCTGTAATCAATGCACATGCGCACCGATTCATCCTTCTTCGGTACAAACAATACCGGGGCTCCCCATGGTGAAGAACTCGAACTGATAAACCCCTTATCCTGCAATTCGTCCACCTGCTTCTTCAACTCGACCAGCTCGCTGTTGTTTACTCTATAGACATGCTGCGAAATTGGTTCTGCACCTGGCACCAAGTCTATAGAAAATTTAATATCTCGATCTGGTGGCAATCCTGGCAATTCCTCAGGAAACACATCCAAGAATTCTGCTATCAACGGAGGCGGCAACTCTTTGTCTTCCACCATAGCTCCACAAATAATACCTTTTTCCTGCTCTGCAGCTCCTCTAGCAAACTCGAACTCTGGCTCTCCTGGCGAACCAAACAAAACTCTACCTCCTCTACAGTCTATGTTAGCACGGTGCCTACTCAACCAATCCATCCCGAGTACAATATCGTAGCTCGAAAGTGGCATTACAAGTAGACACGCACTCAACTCCCAGCCTCCCAGAGTAACTCTCCGATCCTTGCAAATATCATTAACCAGGATAATGCCTCCCCCGGTCATGATCTTGCAAGTCCTAAGCAAAGACTCAGCTATCAAACCATGCTTCAGAGCAAAAGAAACAGATACAAAACTATAGGAAGCACCACTATCAAACAAAGCTAAAGCTGGAATAGAATCAAGAAGAATAAAACCTGCGATGACATCTCCGGTGGGTTCCTCCTCTTCGACGGTCATAGCAAATGCTCGTCCCTGTCGAGCACCTTCCTGCTATTGATGCTGGACAAAACGCTGCTGCTGTGTCGGAAGCGGTCCCCTCGGCTGTGCTGCAGGTGGTCTCGTCTGTGTCCTCGGAGCTGGAGCTGCTCCCTGAACTGCACGACGAGGACACTCCCTTGATTGATGCCCTTCAGTACCACAATACAAACAAACTCCTAGCCTCCTCTTGCAAACTTCCCAGATGTGGCCGGGCTTCTTGTAAAAGTTGCATGGAGCTTGCTGTAACTGTCTCTGCTGCTGAGGTGCCTGGTGAAAAGGCGCTCTAGCTGGAGTCTGGTTCTGCTGTGGCTGCTGGAAAGGTCTGGACTGGAAATGAGGATGTTTGGCAGATACTGCACTGCCGTTGGCCCCCAGAAAAGAATCACGGTCTCTCTTGGTCTTCAAACCCAGATCCCGCTCAACCTTGCGTGCCTCCGCAAGTATCTCCGAGTATGTCTCATAAAAAGACGAAATGAGGATCAATATGGCACATGATATAAGACATCAAGGAAAGGACAGTTTAAGGGATCAAGTATCAATGTCAAAGGAGAATAGTTGAATCAAAAGAATTTTCCTAGATGTGATTGAGTATCTCAGCCTATATCCTTTATCCTATCGCAGGCTCGCAGTAGTACAACTAAGTTATCGCACTACCACGACATCACATACTTGTGAAGCTAGACCTGCATAGGCCACCACCAAAAATGTGTCACGACCCGTACCCGATATAAGGATACTAGTCGGAAACAACGCCCAGTCTACGCCGCAGAATCGGCGGTAGAACGCTGTCTAGAAAGTCTATCTAAAGTAATGAACCACCAATCATGATAGAATACTCAATCACAGAACTAAGATAGAATGAGCACAAATCAGATAAAGAATAGAATAGTCACAATACAACTCATGAGTTTAAAATAATACATCAATGAGTCTGAAGAGTAACAAAAATAAGCTGGAGACAAATCCAGTACCAAAGAATACTACCATACTACAAAGCTACACTCCAGGGTCAACTGTCTCAGTTGGGATAAGTCCCTCTTGAGCCAGGGTCTCCGAATCTAAACCCACAACATCCTGGGGTCCATAATAGGTAGGGTACTCCTCAGTGTCATCTGAAAAAATATATCCAGTCAGGAAAGGAGCAGAGTACATCTCTAACAGCAGTTCTAATCCATGATAAAAACTATATAACAGTAAATAGCTGTGGATAAACAAGATGCACAAAATAGATACAAGAGATATATAGACAATAAGAAAATACTGGAAAGAAATACAATAATGAACAATATGCCAATAAAACAATAATACTAATGACTAAGTGTGTGAGTACTAGCTTAACATGTGATCGGCTTGGGCAAGATACAATGCGGCCTGGCTAATCATACGTGCGGTGCATGATCAACACTATTCGCTTACCAATACTTTATTCAATAGGGATTTGATCACATATCTATACTAATACTCCCCACCCCCAACTGGTATAATAGATCCAACCACGGTATGCTATGGCACTAGATTCCCCAAGAATAGAGCGACTCCTCCTAAAAATCGGTGTCTGTACATGTACAAGATAACCAATAAAATAATACTTGCACCATATACACCATATACCAAGGAATAATATCTCATGAAGAGATCCGAATATACCAATCCGTGTAACCATAGTGTCAAGAGAAACATGTATATCTACACTAGATACAACGAACATAGAGGATATCATAAATAAAAACTATCAAAGAATGTACTCGCCTGAAGTCCAAAGAACAGTCTCACAGATGTCTGACTCGGTGCCTCGAAGACCTAGATATGGAATACCACATTAAAACAAGGTCCCGGAAAGAGAATAAGTCAAACTAGTCAACTTCTAGGTCAATAAATAAATTCTAAGTCAAAAGTCAACTATGGTCAACTCTAAAGTCAACTAAAGACAAACATGGTCAAACCAAGGTCAACCTCACAAGACATCTATATAAATAATATAGAATAAAAATACACAATTAGGAATCAAGGTCTTGATCCCAATTGGTACCCACACAAAGTATAAATAATATACACTCTAGTATAAAGTATATACAAACCAATATTTATACAAATAATATAATATATTACTACTAGTATTATACCTCACAAAAGCACATATATATATATAAGATATATAAATCAAAATACATATATATATATATATAAAACAATTTAATAACTATATACTTATATATATATATACATATAAACTTACACAATTAAATATCAATAGTTACATAACACATGCACATATTAATGTATGTATTTTAAATGGCTAGAAGCACACATAAAAATACATTCATTAATATCCAAATAATTACATAATAATTATATTTAATATAATTACATATTTAAACACATAAATATATTTTAAAAAATATTTATGTATAATTTATTTTATTAACAAGTAGTAACATATATAATTGCATGCAAGAAAGCTACATACATATATTTATACATCACATTAGAACACATAAAAATATATAGATCTATGCTACAATAAATACCATAATAAATACACTAAAATAATATATAATATCTATATATATATTTACTAATTATAAATGAAGAATTTAAAGCATAATTAATTAGATCTACACATAAACACACCAAATTGGAAAGTTTCACACCGTATCCCACTAGATCTAGGATACGCATGTGACACGAGTCCAACACACAACCAATTGCACCCCGAAGGACACAAACAAGTCACAATTAATATTTATGAATAAATTAAAGTGTCAAAAGTAGATCTATGTGTCCGTGTCAAAATACGACATGTTCAAAGCCCCGTGTCGGAGGGAAAACCCCTAAAATGACACGTATCACCAAATAGTTGGGATACGAACCACATGTACCCAAATATGGACACGACACAATCCTCAAACACATAAGCACATGTCCAATTGATCTATAGGATCAATTGACACACACAACAAAATGTAAATTCGGAATTCCAACAAAATTGACACAAAAAGCACCATAACTTTCTCCATGGGTCTCCTATGAACACAAAACAAATTCCTATTGGTAGTACATACATATGGGTTGATTTTACATGATTAAATCTCATATTTAGAAGCTATTTTAATGAGAAAAACTGAATTATACCTATTGGAAGATGGATTCCCAATGAAACCTCCAATTGAGATGAACTTGCTTCCAAATTGTAGATCCTTGCTCCTCTTTGTAGATCCTTGCTTCCTCCTTCTAGATCCTTGCTTCTCAACTTTCTAATGGTGAATTGAGAAGAATTTGGAATGAATTTGGTGGGGAATTGGAATGGGAATGGAAAGAATTTGGAAGTGGGGAATTCTAGATCTAGATTTGGAATGAGAATGAGAGGAGAGAGAAATTTCCCCCCTCTTTTAATAGGCCAGCCTTGCCCCTCTCCCAAGCAATTATAAAATGTCCAATGTACCCCTTGGGGCCTCTCATGAAGAAATAATTAAGGAAGGAAGCTTCTAGTCTAATCACTTAATTAATTTATTCCATCTCCTTAACTATGGGCTTTCTAAATGGGCCAAGTCTAACTATTTAATTCATGTTGGTCCATGGGTCCAAACTAAACTAGTTGGGTCCACTAAAATAAGTCCAAAATAATTAAATAACATCCAACAATAATTAAATAATACAACAAAAATTATTTACCATGCACAATATTTATTTAAATAGGAAATTACTAAAATACCCTTTTTCCTAAAATGTGGTAGTGACATACATAATCTAGTGTCAGGCCTTTATGTGGCCAAAATTGGGGCGCATGAATAATATTTTTTGGGCCGCATAGTTATTCTGCTGCCTGATTTCTTCTGAGTCGATCATAGGGCGCATGGTTGTTGGATGCATGGATCCATATTTTCTATGCTTCTACAAGACCCCCTTCAAAGTTTTTAAACTGATAAGTTTGAAATACTTTGAATAAGAAGCATGGATGGGTAGCACTTCGACCGCATGGGCGAGTACTGCCAGACTGTCATATTTATTAAATGTTTTGATTTGCTTCGATCTTGGAGCGGATCTCCTAGGATTCTGCCTTGACTCCTTATACAAATCCTAAACTAAGGGCTGCAAGGATAAAGCCGCATCGAAAATCCAACCGTCCGCCGTTGTTATTAGATGACAGCAGGGCGCAAAAATTGAAGATTTTGCCATTATCTCTTCAGTGGCCTATAAATAGGGGTTTTAGGGGAGGAGATAGTTTTTTGCTTTGCTGAGTTCTCTTCCCCCTTTATTCTCGTCCCTCAATATAGTCTGCTTTTTGTTTCCTTTATACAAAAGAAATAAAAACTTTTCCTTTTGTTGTAATTATCTGCACAAACTTTGAGTATCGTACTAGAGGTAATATGGACGTAGTGTGATACCGTAATTGTTAAGGATGTTCCACTAGGGAATTTTTGGGTGGACTTATTACCTTTTGCGCACTTAGGTGCAAGAAATAAGTTAAAAATGAGACCCTATCAGAGGTAATACGGACGTGATAGATTTTGTGGATATCCCACTAGGGATCTTTGGTGGACCTATTATCTCTTGCGTACTTGGTTGCAAGTAATAGATTCGAGACAAGCCCTATCAGAGGTGATGTGGACGTGATTGGTTTTGTGGACTTAGCTCCGCTGACGTACTTAGGGTCGAATACCAGTGATAAGTTTAGATGACGTCTGATATCAGAGGATTGTGGACGTGATAATTGATAGTCAAATATCAAAGTTTGCTCAGAGGTAATATGGACATGACAAACCCTACTGGAGAAAATATTAGGCTACTAGTTTAGAGCTGATACAGACGTAAATTAATGCCAAAAAAAAGGACTGACTTTTGAATGGTCTACCTGAGAATGTAGATAGACTTGAGGGTTACGCCATTGGGGAGCCTTTGAGGATCCATTATCTGTTGCATATTCAGGTCTCCTGAATACAAATAATGGCTATTTTAGTATTTGTAGAGAAATGCCCATATTATGGTGATACATTTGTTGGGGATGAACAACGGGGAATGTAAACACTGTACACCTTAGCTGTCAGCCACTTTTCTGACGTACTTTGGCGCATATTGTTTGCTAGCCCGACCATTGTTTAGATCCGACCCGTGAGTTGTGGAGAGAGTGGGTTTGGATGGGTTGGTGCCATATGTGGCTTGGATGAGTTTGAGTGATCAAACTGTCAACATATCAAACTTAAACCTATATATTCTTATTTCTCTCTCTGCTTATTATTATTTTTTTCCATTTTAATCTCTTAGGTTTTCTCTCTCCCTCCGTAGGCAAGTACACATTGCACAAGAGAAGAACCATGGATTTATGCATACTTTTAGTTCTTAATATTTTGTTTATTTCTAGATCATATTGTTGGGGCCGAGCACCCCTTCATTATAAATTCTTGTTGTTCTTGATTTTCTTGGTTGGAATTGCATGGATCTGAGTTTGGGTCTATGGGTTCACTTTTATTTTTTTGGGGTTTAATCTCCCAAAATTTTGTATTTTATAAAACTAATTAGCTTATAGTGTTGAGCACCATATTTTATGTAGCTTTGCTTTTGGACGTGCTTGATTTCGAGTCCAGCTAAGTTCAGTGCTGAAACTTGATACAATACATATACCAAAATGGCTGGCTGGAGAAGAAAAAATAGTGCTCTGTGAAGAGTATGTAAGAGTACCCCTTTGGCATAGAAATATGTATGTTTTACTTTGGGCGCATTGGTGTGTTGTTCCAACTCTTCGTGCGTACTAATCATACTGCACTCAGTCTCCTAGCAAAAGTGTGCCAGTCATACTCCTTGAGTCAGAGTCGCACTTTCGAGAGAAAATCCAGTTGGCGCACTTTGGTGCGTATTCAATCAAAGTTCTCCCTAGTAAACCAAGAGAAAGTGCGCCACAGTCAGTCAGCGCACTTTCTTCGGGTTTGGCAATATGACGCACTTTTTCTATGTTTCGTCAGCCGGTGCACTTTTCTTACATTTGGTCTGCTCGTGCACTTTCTTTCCTCTTCGTTTCCTTAGGGACGAAGCTTTGGTTGGTTTCTCAAATTTTGTGTTATTGATTTGTGTGCTCCTCGACTGACGAGTTTCTTAACTATCGAGCTTTGACCTCGGATTGTGTATTTTGTCTTTTAGCATCTTGCTTATGCACTTTCTTTGAAAGTACGCCTTATTCTTGCCCGCACACTGTCACTTCCCGTTTTTGATATACGTATTTAGAACATATTAGTTTTTCTTCCTATATTAATTATTGCTTTCATGGTTAATTAGGTTGCATGTCTTGGAGACTAGACCCAATTTTTGGTTCAATTAGACTCATGGTTTAATTGTTGGGTTGGTTTAGACATAACTGAACCCATGGTCTAAACCTCAAACCCTAGCATATATAAGTCAATCTTTTTCTCTCTCTTCCCTCATTATCTCATTTTCTTCTTCCTTCATTTATGCAAGTACACCTTGCACTACATGGAGAAACCTCTTAATTTTTTATTCTTGCATTTTATTAGTCTATTATGTGCTCATGATGATTCTAAACACTTTTAGAACTTGGGGTTTTCGGTTTTAATGGATGGATTTGAGTATATCTATATTCTAAGTTTAGGGTTTTTATGGGTTCTTTGATTTTTGGTGGTTTTGATATATTAAAACATAGTATTTTTGAAAAATATGTTTTGGGATGGATGGAGCACTTTATTTTGAGCATTTTGGCTTTTGGTTCACTTGATTCAGAGTTTAAATAAAGTTTTTATAAAGAAATTAATTTTTGGCTTTTGGAGTTCTCACCATGGATGAACTTGATGTCTGGAGAAGACGAAGTTCTCATGCGGTCAGTGTCATATGCGACCGAGAGTACCATGCAGCATGAACCTTATGCGGCCTGGACACTTGCCACTTATCCGACCAGCATACGTCCATCTTGTTGGAAGTATGACTGATTATTACACAAGTGTTCTGGAGCTAATCCTTGAACTCCTTGTGTCTTACTCGCTGAACGGATGAGAAATTTGCTAAGTCCCAGAACGTCTCATGCGGACTTGACCCATATGCGACAAGCAGACCTATGCGGCCTTGACCCATATGCGGCAAGCAGACCTATGCGGCCTTGACTCATATGCGACAACAACCTCTATGCGGCACCTGTCATATGTGACACTGACTCTATGCGTCCCTGATCCTATATGGTCCTATGTGCATGATTTGTTGATTTTTTTGGTTTGATATTTTATTGGATTTTGTGATTCTAAGTGTGAGATTGATGATAGGAATGCATGAAAACTGAGTGACCATGTGTTGAACCTGACTATATGCTTGAACCGAGTATGAATAGAGATAGACCATGTGGCCAAGTAACTATGACTACCTATGTGCCTGACTCGACCTACGTATTGCTATGTGCTAGAAATCATGTAATTTACCAATGATTGGCAACTTGACTCGACTACTGGTATCCATGCCGATACACTTACTACGTGTTATGCATTCCTACTTGCTAAGTATTTCTAAGTAAATATACATTCTAAGTATAAGGTTTTCATGGGTTCTTTGATTTTTGGTGGTTTTGATATATTAAAACATAGTTTTTTCAAAAAATAGGGTTTGAGATGGATGGAGCACTTTATTTCGATCATTTTGGCTTTTGGTTCACTTGATTCGAAGTTGAAATAAAGTTTTTATGAAGAAAATAATTTTTGGTTTTTGGAGTTCTCACCATGGGTGAACTTGATGTCTGGAGAAGACGAAGTTCTCATGAGACCAGTGCCATATGCGATCGAGAGTACCATGCGGCATGATCCTTATGCGGCCTGGACACTTGCCGCTTATCCGACCATCATACATCCATCTTGTTGGAAGCATGACTGATTATTACATAAGTGTTCTGGAGTTAATCCTTGAACTCCTTGTGTCTCACTCGCTGAATGGATGAGAAATTCTCTAAGTCCCAGAATGTCTCATGCGGACTTAACCTACGGCAAGCAGACCTATACGACCTTGACCCATATGCGGCAAGCAGACCTATGCTGCCTTGACTTATATGCAACAACAACCTCTATGCGGCACCTGTCATATGCGATACTGACTCTATGCGTCCCTGATCCTATACGGCCCTATGTGCATGATTTGTTATTTTTTTTTGGTTTTGATGTTTTATTGGATTTTTGTGATTCTAAGTGTGAGATTGATGATTGGAATGTATGAGAACTGAGTGACCATGTGTTGAACCTGACTATATGCTTGACCCCACTATGAATAGAGATAGACCATGCAGCCAAGTAACTATGACTACCTATGTGCCTGACTCGACCTACCTATTGCTATGTGCTAGAACTCATGTGATTTACCAATAATTGGCAACTTGACTCGACTACTGGTATCCGAACTGATACACTTACTACGTGTTATGCATTCCTACGTGCTAAGTATTTTTAAGTAATTATGTTACATGTTTACACCGAGGTGTGCCTACATGCTAAGCGACATGTGATGTAATCAAATTCCTCCAGCATGGACATGATAGTTGGTCAATAACCAAGCGTGGCTAGGATTTGTTTGACTATTGCATCACGTTGAGGTGAATCCAAATTAAACTACAAAGTGACAAAGTGAATTCGTATCTAGCGTGCCCGTACTACGGTACGACATATATGGGGAGTAATATGTGACCACGCCATGTGATTTCTGCTAACCTTATGGTTAACTAGGCAACTAAAACATACAGAGCAATGGAAGGGACACAATCTCAAGATTGTGCTTAACTAGCCACCCTCAATCATTATATGGGAGTGAAGGCTGGTCCATGTGGATATTGTTGAAATCCTCATTAGTGGATGGCAATATCCGACTATTATATTATACTATGTATTATATGTGATCTTAGCACGGTGGCCTTACAAGGGACTGGTGCATACTACTATGTGCTATGCGATGATTAATACCTCGGCTAGCCCCTGCTAGAACATGGTTTGATCCGAGGATTCCTATTATATGCATAATACCTCTAGGATAACCCAAACTCCACTTAGTAAACCGTACAAGTGATTGGCCAATTTTGTAACTATGATTGATTGTGATTGTACCTTCTATTAAATAGTTTAGGGACGTGGACTATCATGGTACGATGGTCTAACCCTTGTCCTTGTTTGGTTGTAGGATTAGATTATTGTATCATACGATAGGATATGAACCGAAACTACGAGACATATATATATATATATTTGATAACCTAGTTTTATTTCTTCATTCGTGCTTCTTTTGTGGTACTTGCTATTTGGGGTCTAACCCCACTGATTTTGCATTGCCAGGTTTAGAGACAGTACCCGAGGATCAAGCGTACTTCCCCCTGAACAATGGTGTGCACCAGACAAATGGCCATTGAGGAAAACAAGTAGATTTCTTCTTTCCTGCTCGTTATTGCACATTTTACTCATTTTTGACGTTTAGCCACCGACACTTGTTAGCTATAAATCTGGATATTTAGTTTCCTAACATGATTGTAATTAATCAGACTACAACTGATCATGGTCATGTACTTTTGATACTCTGCTAGCTTTTTTATTTTTGTACAGCTGATTTCCAGAATATTATGGCAGGACGTTTGGGACGCCTTACTTTTTGTCATATATGTTCCATGTTTACTGTTCTTACTTGACTGATTGAGACAATAGATGTTTTGTGTGACCCTAAGTGACTTTCTTGTAGTATGTACCCCTTTGTCTAGTTACAGCCATGACCGTCGTACGATATTCTATACCTTGTATGGGGGAGCTGGTTATTTCCGTCTCCGTATTCCGATATTGGGACATGACAAGATTTTAGTTTTGGCCCATGAAGGTCTGTGTTTTCAGACTTGTGGGGTATTATGGTCGTAGGAGTCTCAATCAAACATATGCCTTTGAAATCTTGAATTCGTTCTTCTCGAAGCCTTTCTTGACTTTCGAATCAATTGCTTTATTGATCCTTTTTGTCCTGTTCTTGATGTTTCTTGTCCTTTTCTATAGGGCTTCTTCAGTTGCTGGAGCAGCAGGCATGGCAAGACAGGGTTCCCCTGGGCAACAACGGGAGGTAGCACATGTTCAGAGTCAAATTCGAATAGAGACAGTAGTTGAACAAGTTGGCACGATGGAACCGGAAGTTGGAAATATTGAGCAACCGACCCCTGAAATCTCTGTACCCCCAGTAGTGTAGCAGTACCAAAGGTACTTGACACCCCGACATTATTGGAGATCCTCCAAGGAATGATGGCTACGCAGTAACATCAGATGACAGTGCAACAACATCGACAGTTTTAACAACAAGAGCAGAATGTCTTATTGAGTTAGGGTTTGCAGAGGTCCCTGGAAAGAGAAGGAAGGACTGATTCGGGGCGTCGGTTAGATTTTGCCGACTTAACTCAAAATACTTTAAAGGAACGGAGGACTCCATCACAACAAATGCCTGGTTGTAAGATATTGAGGTTATTCCGGCAGCAACAAGGGTTCCAAAGGATGAACAAGTTGATCAAGTTTGATTATAGCTTCAAGACCTTGCCCGTGATTGGTGGGCGTCAGTAGAGGTTGGTTTGAGGCATCCTATCTCTTGGAACAATTTTAGGGCTCGATTCAGGGCTAAATATTTTGGATTCGTAGTACAGTATGAGATCCAACAAAGATTTATCGGTTTCAAGCAGACCGGTAGGACTGTGGATGGATATACAGTCGAGTTTTGCAGGCTGAGTAGATTCGCTCTGCCTATGGTGGCTACGGAGTCGGATAGAACAATGAGGTTTCAGCAAGGACTTTATCTGAAGATTCTATAATTGGTATAGGGGCACGACTACCAGACTTATGAATAAGTACTGATAGCATCTCGGAGGCACAAGCTTACTATGTAGATGTTATCGGCAAGGACTAGAGGCCAGAAGAGGTCTCATACTCAGAGCAGAGGAGGAGGTGGAGGAGTACCTCGGACGTCAGTACCATCACCTAGCGTTCACATCCATGATTAAACACCAAGGAGGGCGAAAGTTTTGACGGTGACAGTACCGGTTCAGCAGCAGCCGAGACAGCAACAACAACAACAGCGCTAGGGAGCACCGGTGGGTTGCACTTACTGTGGCAAGTGAGGCCACACTAGAGATGTGTGTAGGACAGCCAATGGGTTGTGTATGAGATATGGTAGTCTAGATCACCGGATTGCCAATTGTCCAATGATATATTTGCTAGGAGGGCCAGTCCAACAAATACCAGCACTGCCAGCGCCAGGGACAGTTCAGCAAAGAGGGACAACAATAACAGTTAGTCCATTAGCTCAGTGTCTGCTACCGACGCAAGCTCAGATGTACCAACAGCAGCAAAATCAACAGCGGGGCCAACAGAGGCCACAACAATAATGTGTCAAAGGTAGGCAACAACGAGGAGCGCAACAGGGCCAAGGACAAGCTTTCACTTTATCTCTGGAGGAGGCTGTCACGACCCGCACCCGGTTTAGGGGCACGAATGCGTGGGTACGTCCAGCCTACGCCGCAGCATCGGCGGTAGAACGCTGTCTAGGTATTGATACTATCTAACTAATGTCACGCAAATATCCAAACTCCATTAGGAGGCACGGATGTCACAAATAGATGAACATATACTCAATCACAGGATCACAGCACGATAAGATTTTGAAATAGAAATTTTAATCTAACACAACACAAGTCCACAAGAAAACTTAACTTAACAATATCCAAGAATCATCAAAATGCCGGAGACAAATCCGGTACCAAATAGTCTACTAAATGAACTAACAAGAAATAATAATAATTTCTGGCTAGACCTCCTGGAATCACAACTACTATCAAGTCTGCAGCTACTCACCATACGTGTCGGACAGCGGTCCTCTAAGGCATAGTCTGGAAAAATGTTTCCAGTCAGGAAGGAGCAAAGCACAATCTCAAATAACAGTTCCATTAATTGATAATGTCTATAATACAATAAAACATGTCATGCTAGCTACTGAGAAGACAGTGAAATAATTGCAATGGCAATTTAAGAGAGACAGGTAATATAGAGACAGGCAATATGATAGAGTCAGTGCATGTATGAAAATAAAAGAACAAGGAACAGTATCATATACGGGTGATGTAGTATATGATTTAATAGGGAAAATGTAATCTATTCTAAGTGTTTGAAATAGTAGTTTCAAAATGTGATCGGCTTGGGAACATGTACGATAGCTACAGGGCCTGGCTAATCATGGGTGAAGAGCATGATTAACACTTATAATTTTATATACTACAATAAGAGGTTATGATCAAATTTCTTACTAACTACTTCCCCGCCCCCAACTAGTACTGTGGATCCAACCATGACACGTCACGATACACGAGCAAGTCAAGTCTATCATGTACGATGTCTAAATATACATGTCGTGTACAATGTCAATACGATAATCAAGGTAACATCTCATGACTGCAGATCCAAGCTATACCAGTCCGTGTAACACAGTGTCAAAGATTCAGTTGTAACATTTCAAGATCATTGAACTTATAGCAATTATCAAGAATTGGAAATTATCAGAGAATGTACTTGCCTCGGATCCTTAGCTGGTATTTATGGATGTCCTGTTCCAGAGTATCCCCTGGTAAACCAACAGTCCTATAAACACATCACAATATGACATTTGTATCAGAAGCTACGCTAACACACAGTCTATAAACACTGGCCTCAGGGCCATGCCAGACAGGGCACTTAGTCAACTAGGGTCATCTAGCTGGACTACCTATTTAAATAATCATCTTATTAATTAATTACATATAATCTCCATCAATATCAATAATAGATATATGCATAACTATATACTTTAAAAATTAATAATACTTGCATATAAACATAATAAAATAATACTTGTATGTATATATATATATATACATAATTCATACTTACAATATTTTGTACATGCACCAATTTTAAATACATTTACAATATATATATATATTTATATATACCTTTTAAAATTACATATTTAATTTATACTAGTGTATACTCATATATATGCCAAAAATACATTAATTAAATATAAATACTTTACATTTTATATACAAATTAAATGAAATACATATACTAATTATTTATACAATTTAATAAAATAATTACTATACATATTTATATTTTAAATACATACATTATATATACTATACATATACAATTTAATATATACTTATACATATATATACACTAATTATTATATATACAATTTAAATATATACTTATACAAAATATATATACAATTTAAATTAAATACATATACTAATTTATCAAACTAATTTATACTAGCGTATACCTTTTTATTTAATAGATATTATAAAAATAACCCAATGTATATATATATATACATATACCCATACATTATATATATACCAAAAATTTATATAAAAACATTATTTAATATGTATATGCACGTATACATCTACACACACATATACGTATATATTAACTACTTACATACATAGATACATACATGCATTATATATCTACAATATTAGGTATACTATAGAATTTCAATAATACATTTATATACTACTACAAAAATATATATTATACATTATGTATTTAAATATTATTTAAATAAACAATATTCATATATATATACTAATTCATATACAAAATACATATATACTATATATATATTTATACCAATTAATATGTATACACATTTATTAATATATATACAAAATATACATTGGTTATATATACATATACTAATTAATTAAATATAACCAACATATATATATACATATACATTTAGTATATATATATATATACATATATATATATATATATATATATATATATATATATATATATATATATAAAGAGGGAAGGAGAGAGAGAGGGGCTTACAGTTGCTTGCCGGCCGGAGGGGGGCAGGCCGGAGTGGACGCTGACCGCCGGAGAAGGAGAGGGCCACCTGGTGCAGACTTGGCCGGGGTGCGAGTACAGGGACAGCAGGCCAGCGGGCCGCCGGAGGGAATGGTTGATGGTGGTGGCGATGTGGGATGATGAAGGTGGTGGAGGAGTTCGGGCTTGTCGGCGGTGGGCTGAGCAGGGGGATTAGGGGAGGAGTAATGGCCGCCGGACTCGCTGTTGGTGGGCCGCTGGAGAGTAATAGATGATGATGGTGGAGGAGTTTGGCCGTCGGGTGATCGGGGGACAGCCGGGGTTGGATGGTCGAGCAGCGGCCGGAGTATTCAGGGAGTCGGGGCCGGAGCACAGCCGGGGAGAATGGGGGAGCAGGCTGGCTGGACCGCCAGCGCAGGAGATGTCGAGCGTCGCCGGGCGCGGAGGCTCAGTCGGCCGGGGAGAACGAGAGCAGAGGGAGGAGCCGCCGGGATCGGGTGCAGGCCGCCGGCTGAGGCTCGGTGAACAGTAACGGGGGGGATGAACAGTATTCCCCCCCTTTCTTCTCCTTTAAAAATTCAAATGAAAAGGAAAGAAATTTTAAAGAAGAAGAAGGAAGGAAGAAGGAGAAGAAGAAAGGAAGGAGAAGAAGAAAGAAAGAAGGAGAAGAAAATTACAACGTAGGAGAGAGGGGGCTTGTGAGGAGGTGGGGTTTTCTATGTTGCCTAGAGATTAGGGTTTAGGATGTAGACATATCATTATATAGGATGAGAGAGGGTGTGATGGAGGGTGGTGATGGGCCAATTTCAAATGAATGGCTAGGATTGTACATGAGGAAATTATTCATGGGGGATGAGGGTTCTTAATTAAAATTAATAGGCTTCCTCATTGATTAAAAAATTGGGTGAGGCCACAAAATGCCAATTTGCAATTTAGCCCCCTTAAATTTGGGAAATTGCACAACCACATAAAATGACGAAAATTGGGCGGGCGATTCGGGGTCCGGTGTTTTGTAGGGTCAGGGGGCACTGTAAGATGGGTATGGGCTGAATTTGCAGGGCACTGGAATTAATTGAGGATTTTAAAATCAGATAAAATGGTATCCTCAATTTAAATAGAAATAAATGCAAGTTGAGTTCAACAATTAATTAGGAGTACATGGAGCCAAAATCAGGTCAGGTCATCAATACCAATATTGAAGAAGACTCAGAACAGAATATTTCCCTAATTTGGGCCGCACGAAAAAATAGGTCAAGATGGCCTCCAATTTTCGATTGGAACGCACAACGATACAAAAATAGGAATTTAAAAATAAACGTCCGCGACGATTTTTGTGCGGCCAGAAACAATGCACAGGGAGCAAAATTATGAGTTGCAAAAATAGCAGAATGGAAGGCGGGCATGTCTAGAGCAAGATTGTGAAATTTGTTGGAAGACAAAAGTCTGGATAGTGCTCCAAATATCGAAGCAAAGGCAATGCGCAAAATATTAAATAAAAATACAGTAATTAATTATAAACACCAAGAATTAAATTCTAAATAAAATAATAAAATCCAGAATTCTATAATTCGGACAAGGGTTCGTCTACTGGGCTTCTAGGTCTAGTCTGCTAGCTAAAATAAAATAATTTAACACTGCATTTAATTATATATTTAATCACACATCGTACAAATAATTATTTAAATCAAATACACTATCATGCAATTAATTAATTATAAATAACATAATATTAAATATTGAAAAATTCGAAAATACCCCTGTTTTCAGAATGTGGTAGTGACAAGTCTACCCACCTTAAAAGAATTTCGTCCTCGAAATTTAAAATCCTCATATTAGTGTTTAATCATACACATTATTATTCCCGCAAATTTAAATTCATCAACCACGAATAATCCACAAGGTCTTCTCACAATTTCAAAAATCTGAAATTATTTGTATTCCTGTAAAACTCCTCGACATAGAATCAAAGTCCCTTTTTATCAAAAATTTCCTGAAAGTTTTTAGCTACTAATTCGATACTCAGAATTTAATATCCACTCCTCAAAAACTCAACAATATGATATTTAAGGATTCTCCAAATGTCACATTCAAATATAAAGTTCTAAAATTCATAACTTGCAATTAAATAAATACATTGATAAATCTCCCAAAATTTTCAAATTAATAACCAACTTAAACGTGTCATAATCTTTCTTGGAATTAATTAACCACCAATTATGCCATGTTAATTTCTTAACCATTTATTTAAATCAATAATTATCCTCAAATTTTAATCATCTTGTCTCTCCTGTCAAGTCATAACCCTTCATGAATCTTCACTACAGTCAACACCAATAATCATGGTCTAAGAAAATTCTACCTATAGTCATACCACATACAATCTAGGGGGAACATACATGGTTATGGTCTCATTTGTTATGGTGTTGCAGTATATGTATCAGGGGTATTACTAACTACATTATAACAAGAATCATGCATACAAGCTACGGTACTAAGCAATCAATCAATCAAATAGATAGGAACAGAATGAAGGAAGGAACAGAACTTGTTAACACATTACCTGCAGTATCGGTCTCCTCGACCGTCATCGCAAATGCCTGTCCTGCTGGGGTGGTTCCCTTTGCAGGTGCTGAGCAATGTACGGTTCCACAGGTAGCCTAACTGGATCTCTGTAGTCTGAAGCTGCGTGTTGGCTGAGAAGATAAGGGACTCGAAGACAATCCCTTACTCGATGTCCCGCAGCGCCACAGTGCAAACAAAGTCCCAGCCTCGTTCTACAGCTCTCCCAAAGGTGACCTGGCTTCTTACAGAAGTGACAAGTCTGCTGTGTCTCTCTTGGAGGCTGTTGCTGATCCTGTTGAATACGGGCTTGTGCCTGGTACTGTTGTTGATACTGATACGCCCATGGATGTTGCTGGATAGGAACTGGTGCTAGGTACTGCGGTGGATGCTGAAATGTCCATGGTTGTTGCTGAATATGAAATGGTACTTGGTACTGTTGTTGGTGCTGAATACGGGGATGCTTGGCTGGTCCTGCGCTATCATTCGTATCTCCAAAAGTATTGTGACTCCTCTTAGGCCTGAGGTCCAGATCCTCTTCTGCAATTTGAGCATCCATCAAGATAGCCTCATAGGTAGCGGTACGACGACCAGAAGTGCGCGACTTAATCTCTCTCGTCAGTCCCTTTCTAAATTTCCGGGCTCGATCTCCTGGGTCTCGAATCATAGACGATGCAAAACGGCTCAATCTACAGAATTTCGCAGCGTACTCGTCGACCGACATGTTTCCTTGAACTAAGTCATGAAATTGACTTTCCAAGGTTCCCAATGCCACGTCGGGAAAGAACTTCTCCTTGAAGAGTTCCTTGAAGGTCTCCCAAGTAAGTCCTTGTGCAGTAATTCTCGGTTCTGTGCGATACCACGTGAGTGCGATATCGAACATCTGACTGCCAGCGGCTTCTATCTTCAAGCTCTCCGGAATCTAGGTCAATCGCAGGCTTCTCTCTATATCTTCTAGCCAGTCGTCAGCGTAGAGTATTCCTTCGGTGCCTTTGAACTCTCGAGGCATCATCCTTTTGAAATCCACTATAGTGCCTGATCTCTGCTGTTGCTGGCCAGGAAACTGCTGGTACTGTGCTACTTTCTCCAAAGCTTGGAGAGTCACCTGGTGAGCATTCTCCATGTTTTCTTTCATCAGCTCGGTTTGTGCCTGGTACGCTTCTGCTTGCACCTTCTGAGCCTCAGCTTGAACTCGCTGAGCGTCTGCCGTTACTCTCTGGGCATCTACCATGCCTTGGATCAAGGTAAACATCTGCGTTCCGTCAATGGGCAAACCTCCTGGAATCGGAGTTGATGGAGGAGGAAGGTTGTCCGTCACAGCTGCGGCAATCTTCTGAACAGGTGGGGAAGGAGGATCCCCGATAGGTGCAGACACACCTATGTGCATCGGAGATGTAGGAGGAACTACGGATGTCTGTCCATCAGGTGGAGAGGTGGCAGACCCCTCTAAAGCTGATGTTCCCGCTCTCATAGACCTTGTCTGCGGCGACATCCTGAAGACAGATCCCAAAGAATCAATTAGGGTAAAATGCGATATCATCAAGGGAGGACAGTACAGTTCTAAAGAAGCAACATTCAAGATAAATAGATTGGAAATAAACCCTAGTTGTGATTGTACCGGTCAAAGATGCATCCAAGGTCTGATACCTCTATCCCCTAGGTATCACAGTCCTACTGCAACCACACTCACTGCTAGCTTCCTTACCTTCTGCAATCGCTAATACTAGTTAATCTTATCACTCACTGCATATCAATTTCAATACACTATACTAAGTACTGCACTTTCTAGTACAACCCTTGATGATCACCCAAGTCAGTTTGCAGTGAATATCAATCATGCTCAAGCCAACATATTCTTACACATGCATCTTACCTACTTTTAACATATCTCTCCCATTATAAAATCCTATCCTCAATTAAAATTCCTCAAATAACTCCTCGAATAAATTTTTATAGTAAATTGCATACACTTTCCTCAAAGTTAATTATTTAAATACTGAAATGAAACTTAATCACACAAAATCCTTACAGACTTGTCTAGGTTTATTGAATCGAATCGGAATCCTCAAAAATAAAATTTTAATAACAATATTTCAACTCCTCAATTTCAAAATTTTTGCAATTCATTGAAATCTTCAAAATAATTTTAATAACCATCTCAATCTTCTCAAAATCCTAAAATTTGAATTTCATTTTCAATCTTAAATTAAAATTTTAAATCCACCTTCTGTAGTCAAATAGCTCTAATGTTAATCCTTTTCACTGTCCTCATTGACGGCATCATCAAATAATATCATAAATTAGTCTATAAATTCCTCTTAATATGAAATCAACCCTACAATGAAACCCAAAATCCTAACTTAAATACCTAATTAACAACAATCAAATCAAGTGAAACCAAAATCCTAATTTAATAACAAATCAACAACAATCAATTTCAATATCAATAAGTGAGAATGGACAGAACATGGGAATGATTGTAGATTGGAAGTTTTAACAAGATTCTCAGGGGTCATCCCAGGAATCTCTCAAGGAATTGTGATTGAGTATTTGCTCTCGTCCTAGTATCCTATGTCCTAGATTCTATAGCAGGTACGCAGTAGTATAACAAGGATGCTACCCTACTACGACATCGCACAACTCGCGAAGTCTGACCTGCATGGGCCACCACTAAAAACGTGTCACGACCCGCACCCGGTTTAGGGGCACGAATGCGTGGGTACGTCCAGCCTACGCCGCAGCATCGGCGGTAGAACGCTGTCTAGGTATTGATACTATCTAACTAATGTCACGCAAATATCCAAACTCCATTAGGAGGCACGGATGTCACAAATAGATGAACATATACTCAATCACAGGATCACAGCACGATAAGATTTTGAAATAGAAATTTTAATCTAACACAACACAAGTCCACAAGAAAACTTAACTTAACAATATCCAAGAATCATCAAAATGCCGGAGACAAATCCGGTACCAAATAGTCTACTAAATGAACTAACAAGAAATAATAATAATTTCTGGCTAGACCTCCTGGAATCACAACTACTATCAAGTCTGCAGCTACTCACCATACGTGTCGGACAGCGGTCCTCTAAGGCATAGTCTGGAAAAATGTTTCCAGTCAGGAAGGAGCAAAGCACAATCTCAAATAACAGTTCCATTAATTGATAATGTCTATAATACAATAAAACATGTCATGCTAGCTACTGAGAAGACAGTGAAATAATTGCAATGGCAATTTAAGAGAGACAGGTAATATAGAGACAGGCAATATGATAGAGTCAGTGCATGTATGAAAATAAAAGAACAAGGAACAGTATCATATACGGGTGATGTAGTATATGATTTAATAGGGAAAATGTAATCTATTCTAAGTGTTTGAAATAGTAGTTTCAAAATGTGATCGGCTTGGGAACATGTACGATAGCTACAGGGCCTGGCTAATCATGGGTGAAGAGCATGATTAACACTTACAATTTTATATACTACAATAAGAGGTTATGATCACATTTCTTACTAACTACTTCCCCGCCCCCAACTAGTACTGTGGATCCAACCATGACACGTCACGATACACGAGCAAGTCAAGTCTATCATGTACGATGTCTAAATATACATGTCGTGTACAATATCAATACGATAATCAAGGTAACATCTCATGACTGCAGATCCAAGCTATACCAGTCCGTGTAACACAGTGTCAAAGATTCAGTTGTAACATTTCAAGATCATTGAACTTATAGCAATTATCAAGAATTGGAAATTATCAGAGAATGTACTTGCCTCGGGTCCTTAGCTGGTATTTATGGATGTCCTGTTCCAGAGTATCCCCTGGTAAACCAACAGTCCTATAAACACATCACAATATGACATTTGTATCAGAAGCTACGCTAACACACAGTCTATAAACACTGGCCTCAGGGCCATGCCAGACAGGGCACTTAGTCAACTAGGGTCATCTAGCTGGACTACCTATTTAAATAATCATCTTATTAATTAATTACATATAATCTCCATCAATATCAATAATAGATATATGCATAACTATATACTTTAAAAATAAATAATACTTGCATATAAACATAATAAAATAATACTTGTATGTATATATATATATATACATAATTCATACTTACAATATTTTGTACATGCACCAATTTTAAATACATTTACAATATATATATATATTTATATATACCTTTTAAAATTACATATTTAATTTATACTAGTGTATACTCATATATATGCCAAAAATACATTAATTAAATATAAATACTTTACATTTTATATACAAATTAAATGAAATACATATACTAATTATTTATACAATTTAATAAAATAATTACTATATATATTTATATTTTAAATACATACATTATATATACTATACATATACAATTTAATATATACTTATACATATATATACACTAATTATTATATATACAATTTAAATATATACTTATACAAAATATATATACAATTTAAATTAAATACATATACTAATTTATCAAACTAATTTATACTAGCGTATACCTTTTTATTTAATAGATATTATAAAAATAACCCAATGTATATATATATATACATATACCCATACATTATATATATACCAAAAATTTATATAAAAACATTATTTAATATGTATATGCACGTATACATCTACACACACATATACGTATATATTAACTACTTACATACATACATACATACATACATGCATTATATATCTACAATATTAGGTATACTATAGAATTTCATTAATACATTTATATACTACTACAAAAATATATATTATACATTATGTATTTAAATATTATTTAAATAAACAATATTCATATATATATACTAATTCATATACAAAATACATATATACTATATATATATTTATACCAATTAATATGTATACACATTTATTAATATATATACAAAATATACATTGGTTATATATACATATACTAATTAATTAAATATAACCAACATATATATATACATATACATTTAGTATATATATATATATATACATATATATATATATATATATATATATATATATATAAAGAGGGAAGGAGAGAGAGAGGGGCTTACAGTTGCTTGCCGGCCGGAGGGGGGCAGGCCGGAGTGGACGCTGACCGCCGGAGAAGGAGAGGGCCACCTGGTGCAGACTTGGCCGGGGTGCGAGTACAGGGACAGCAGGCCAGCGGGCCGCCGGAGGGAATGGTTGATGGTGGTGGCGATGTGGGATGATGAAGGTGGTGGAGGAGTTCGGGCTTGTCGGCGGTGGGCTGAGCAGGGGGATTAGGGGAGGAGTAATGGCCGCCGGACTCGCTGTTGGTGGGCCGCCGGAGAGTAATAGATGATGATGGTGGAGGAGTTTGGCCGTCGGGTGATCGGGGGACAGCCGGGGTTGGATGGTCGAGCAGCGGCCGGAGTATTCAGGGAGTCGGGGCCGGAGCACAGCCGGGGAGAATGGGGGAGCAGGCTGGCTGGACCGCCGGCGCAGGAGATGTCGAGCGTCGCCGGGCGCGGAGGCTCAGTCGGCCGGGGAGAACGAGAGCAGAGGGAGGAGCCGCCGGGATCGGGTGCAGGCCGCCGGCTGAGGCTCGGTGAACAGTAACGGGGGGGATGAACAGTATTCCCCCCCTTTCTTCTCCTTTAAAAATTCAAATGAAAAGGAAAGAAATTTTAAAGAAGAAGAAGGAAGGAAGAAGGAGAAGAAGAAAGGAAGGAGAAGAAGAAAGAAAGAAGGAGAAGAAAATTACAACGTAGGAGAGAGGGGGCTTGTGAGGAGGTGGGGTTTTCTATGTTGCCTAGGGATTAGGGTTTAGGATGTAGACATATCATTATATAGGATGAGAGAGGGTGTGATGGAGGGTGGTGATGGGCCAATTTCAAATGAATGGCTAGGATTGTACATGAGGAAATTATTCATGGGGGATGAGGGTTCTTAATTAAAATTAATAGGCTTCCTCATTGATTAAAAAATTGGGTGAGGCCACAAAATGCCAATTTGCAATTTAGCCCCCTTAAATTTGGGAAATTGCACAACCACATAAAATGACGAAAATTGGGCGGGCGATTCGGGGTCCGGTGTTTTGTAGGGTCAGGGGGCACTGTAAGATGGGTATGGGCTGAATTTGCAGGGCACTGGAATTAATTGGGGATTTTAAAATCAGATAAAATGGTATCCTCAATTTAAATAGAAATAAATGCATGTTGAGTTCAACAATTAATTAGGAGTACATGGAGCCAAAATCAGGTCAGGTCATCAATACCAATATTGAAGAAGACTCAGAACAGAATATTTTCCTAATTTGGGCCGCACGAAAAAATAGGTCAAGATGGCCTCCAATTTTCGATTGGAACGCACAACGATACAAAAATAGGAATTTAAAAATAAACGTCCGCGACGATTTTTGTGCGGCCAGAAACAATGCACAGGGAGCAAAATTATGAGTTGCAAAAATAGCAGAATGGAAGGCGGGCATGTCTAGAGCAAGATTGTGAAATTTGTTGGAAGACAAAAGTCTGGATAGTGCTCCAAATATCGAAGCAAAGGCAATGCGCAAAATATTAAATAAAAATACAGTAATTAATTATAAACACCAAGAATTAAATTCTAAATAAAATAATAAAATCCAGAATTCTATAATTCGGACAAGGGTTCGTCTACTGGGCTTCTAGGTCTAGTCTGCTAGCTAAAATAAAATAATTTAACACTGCATTTAATTATATATTTAATCACACATCGTACAAATAATTATTTAAATCAAATACACTATCATGCAATTAATTAATTATAAATAACATAATATTAAATATTGAAAAATTCAAAAATACCCCTGTTTTCAGAATATGGTAGTGACAGAGGCTTTGGCATCAGGCGACATGGTGGCAGGTAATATCTATGTCGCATATTTTTTTGCAGTAGCATTGTTTGATTATGGTGCATCTCATTCATTTGTATCTGTACGATTCGTGACATGTATTGGATTGGAGTTTGAGGCATTGTCAGAGAGGTTGAATATACTCACCGATAATGGGCTCGTAGGAGTTAGTAGAGTATTTATAGCATGTCCGATCGTAGTGTGCGGGCGTTCACTATCAGCACGGTTGATCGAGTTCCCTATGGGTAACTTTAATGTTATCTTAGGCATTGATTGGCTGAGAGACAGTCATGCTATGATAGATTGTCATAAGGGTATGGTACTATTTAGTATCCTGGACACGGAAGACTTCGTCTTTGAGAAATCTGTAGGAGATTAGCATAAAGAGAGGATTGTAGCGGAAGTAATAGTAGAAGAACAAATTTCGGAGATAGAATGAGTTCTTAGACGTCTTCCCAGAGGAACTTCTAGGGTTACCTCCAGTAAGAAGTGTGGAGTTTTGTATAAAGTTGATTCATGGAGCAGGACCAATATCTTGTAAAGTACACCAAATGGCACCATCATAGCTAGGCATATTGTACCAACATGTAGAAGAACTAAAGTAAAAAGAGTTTATTCGAGCCAGTGGATCACCTTGGGGAGCACCAATAGTTCTAGTAAAGAAGAATGATGGATCATTATGGTTATGTATCGACTACATACAGTTGAACGTAGTAACAGTAAAAAACAAGTATCCATTAGCAAGGATCGATAATTTGTTTGATCAACTGAGTAAAGCCAAGGTTTTCTCTAAGATCGATCTTCGATCAGTGTATCATCAAGTAAGAGTTCGGGAGCAAGACATACCTAAGACAGCATTTAGGTCACGATATGGGCATTACGAATTCTTAGTTATGCCATTCGGACTGACTAATGCTCCAGCGATATTTATGGATTTGATGAACCATATTTTCGTGCCATATCTAGATCAGTTCGTGGTAGTTTTGATAGACGACATTATAGTATATTCCAGTAGTGAAGAGGAACATGAGGAACATCTTCGGAAGGTCTTAAAGATTTTAAAGAAATACTAGTTATACGCAAAGTTCAGCAAGTGCGAGTTTTGGTTGGATCATGTGTTATTCTTGGGTCACATCATCTCTGGAGCAGGAGTAGCAGTAGATCCAAAGAATGTTGAGGCCATAGAGAGTTGGCCAGTTCCTAATACAGTAGCTGAAGTGCATAGTTTTCTAGGATTGGCAGGATACTACAGAAGGTTCGTAGTAGACTTTGCAAGGATTTCAGTATCGCTGACTTAATTAACGCGTAAGGAGGCTAAGTTTGACTGGTCAGCGAAGTACCTGACATCATTTGAAGAATTAAAGAAGAAATTATTTTAGCTCCGATTCTTATGCTTCATGTATGTTCTGGAGGGTTTACAGTATATTACGACGTATCATGAAAAGGACTTGGGTGTGTATTGATGCAACATGGAAGGGTGATAGCTTATGCATCGTGGTAGCTTCGAGATCACGAGAATAATTATCCGACTCATAATTTGGAGTTGGCGGCGGTAGTATTTGCACTTAAGCTATGGAGGCACTACTTGTATGGTGATCGGGTGGAGATATTTATGGATCACAAAAGCTTAAAGTATGTATTCACTCATAAGGACTTGAACATGAGACAGATGAGGTAGCTAGAATTGATAAAGGACTATGATATGGAACTCCAGTACCATCCAAGCAAGGCAAATATGGTAGCAGCTGCTCTTAGCAAGAGAGGTAGTACATTTATGTTGACATCGTAGCGGCATATCTTAGAAGATCTTCGAGAAATAGGGATCGAGATAGTACTTTTGCAAGGTATAGGAGTATTGGCTAGTTTATAGGTACAATCTACCATTATAAAGAGGATTAAGGCAGCTTGGACAGAGGATCCGAAAGTTCAGAAGCTTCGGGCGGAATGTGAGTCTGGTCTCAAGAAAGAGTTGACGATTCATGAAGATGGAACTCTTATGTTTGGAAATCGTCTCTGTGTACCAAGTGGAGATATCCGACAAGAAGTAATGATTGAGGCGCACATTTCTTAGTATTTAATTCATTCAGGAGGTACCAAGATATATCAAAACATCAAGCAATATTTCTGGTGGAACATGATGAAGAGGGAGATAGCACAATTCATTTTTTGGTATTTGGTAAGTCAGCAAGTGAAGATAGACTAACAAAGACCGACAAAATTATTACATCCGCTTCCTATTCCCGAGTGGAAGTAGAAAAATATCACGATGGACTTTGTGACCGATTTACCTAGATCCCCAACTGGTCGTGATACAATTTGGATAATAGTATATTGTCTCACAAAAGTTGCTCACTTTCTTCCTTTTCTAGTAGGGCAATCCACAGAGCAGTTAGCAGAGATGTACATGCGATAAATAGTAAGACATCATGGCATCCCAGTGAGTACTATATCCGATCAGTGAGTACTATATATGATCAAGACACTCAGTTCACTTCATATTTTTTTGAAGAGTTTGCACCAGAGTTTGGGTAAGGGTGAGCATCGGTGCGGTTCGGTCCAAACCGGACCAAAATTTTTAAAACCGAACAAAAACCGGACCGACATAGTGAAGAACCGAACCGAACCGTAATATTTTAAAACCGAATTTAACCGAACCGAAAAATTACGGTTCGGTTATTCCGGTTATTCGGTTCATGGGCCTTGTGTGTAATGGGCCGGGAAGGTTCATTTTACAACGAACAAAATGGCCGAATTGAACGGCCCAACAAATAAAATTATCCTTGGCCCATCCAATATATTGTTGAAAGGCCCATTTTACAACAAATAACATCAAACCCAACCTGGGCAATCAAATATACAAACCAAATTTCATTTTAAAAAAATTTGAAGCAAAGAAATTATAACAAAATAAAGTGTAGACAGTAGACTACACAGTGACAGACTCACACACAGTGCCAGACTGCCAGTTATGATATTGTACAAAAAAAATTAAAAATGTACACACAAAACAAATAAAATATTATTTCCAGATATCAAACTTTATCAGTTCTCCTATTCTTAAGCCATCAAACTGTATAAGTTTCCAGATATCAAACTGTATCAGTTCTCCTAGATAAAAAAAATTACAACAATGAAATACAGCTGAGATTTAATTCCTAAGTCCTCCATTTTCAAACTGGTGCTCATCTCAGTGAATCTCATATCTTCCCCTGGAGGACCTGGAAAACAACATCAAAAGAAGAAGAAAAAAACTAAATTGTGGCTCAGATAAGGCTCATTTTTGCATCATTGTTTGATGCCATGTAGTATCAGTTCTCCTATTCTCAAGCCATCATCATCATTGCCACTTTATCATGTAATATGTTAGTAAATTTCTCAAGAAAAGAGTAAATAAACTAGCATCGTAGATTTACCAAATGGCTGCATTTTATGCCACGCCATTGTAAATAAACTAGCATCATAGATTTACCAAATGGCTGCATTTTATGCCACGCCATTGTAAATAAACTAGCATCATAGATTTACCAAATGGCTGCATTTTATGCCACGCCATTGTCTGTCGCCAATGGCTGGATTTTATGCCTGGCCAGTAACTAACAGCAAGTCAGCAAGTAACAGGTAGGAGATATTATATAACAAGCAATAACAGCAGTCAGCAGCAGCAGTAACTAACAGCAAGTCAGCAAGTAACAGGTAGTATATATTATATAACAAGCAATAACAGCAGTCAGCAGAAGCAGCAACTAACAGCAAGTCAGCAAAGTAATAGGTAGTATATATTATATAACAAGCAATAACAGCAGTGAGCAGAAGCAGCAACTAACAGCAAGTCAGCAAAGATGAGAACAGCAAGAAAAAAGCAGCAGTAACCAAGTTTCCAAGTTTCCAACTAAAAGTTTGTGTTCCCAAAGATCAGCAAGAAAATAGCAGCAGAAATCAAAATAGCAAGTCAGCAAAGATGAGAACAGCAAGAAAAATATTACACATTGTCTTCCAAGTTTCCAACTAAAAGTTTGTGTTCCCAAATATCCCTCCAAAAGTCCTAATTTAAAGACCAGAATTAATCAAACCTCGCTTGTTGACGTTGATATTGATTCCACCGTCAACTGACCCAAATCTAAATGAAAAAGTTAAAATAATTAAGAAGTTAAAACACACAATAATAGATACACTAGAAAAAAATTCATGCTAAATAATAAAAAAATTACCCATTTCAACTTTATACACGTCTTCAAACTCCTCTTCAACAATAGATACTATAGGTCGATCAGAAGGCCTACGTAACCAATCTTGACAACAAATAAGAGCTTGAACTATTTTTGGAGTCAAGGAGCTCCTATATGAATCAAGCACACGACCACCCGTACTAAAAGCGGACTCGGACGCCACGGTAGATATGGGAACGGCCAACACATCCCGAGCCATCTTCGAAAGGATCGGAAAACGGGGAGAATTAAGCTTCCACCATCCCAAAATATTAAACTCATCACTCTCATCATCATCATCATCTACCGTGCTCTCATCTAAATATCGATCAAACTCCGATTTAGTATCACCACCACCCAATTCCATCTTATGTTTCTTGAATTGAGCTTTCATAAACTTCTTCAATTGCAAGTTGTGCACCGGTTGATTTGCACAAGAAGATTCAACTCTTTCACTATTAGTAGCAACACCACCACTTTGAGAAGAGCTTATGTTTTTGTACTCATTGAACATGGAGTACGCAACACTTTTTACTTTCTTTTTCATGGAATCGCTCTGCTCCGGTCCATAGAGATGATCAAGAGCATATTCCACGTATTCCAACTTATGTCGAGGATCTAGAATTGGTGCAATAAATATCACCATATTCATTTTCTCAATGTCCCCCCAATACTTTTGATATTTTTCTCTCATTTTATCGGCCATGAGAGATAAGTCAAAGTCCTCACTCTCCCTTGAAGTACGCAAAAGAATATCAATGGATGTGATTTCGTCAAAGAAATTATTGCAAGTGACATATAAGGATCCCGAGATACGCAAAGTTAGTTCATAAAAGTGTTCTAAGAAAGTGCACATTCTTCTTGCATTAGCCCAATCGTCCTCGGTAGGAAACCCACCATTCTCTGCTAGTTCTAGTTTGAACCATGGATCTTGTCCGGCGAATCTCTCAAAAGCACTTTCAAACTTTTGCGCCGTGTTCAACATCAAAAATGTAGAGTTCCAATGGGTGCTCACATCAAGACACAACATTTTTTTGCTTTGTATCTTTTCGGCTTCAACACACTCCTTGAACTTTTGAAATCGACTAGGAGAATGTCTCACATATCTCACCACATTTCGAACACGAGCAACCGATGGTGACATCAATTTTAAGCCGTCAACCACAACTAGATTAATTATATGTGCAATGCATCGCATGTGTAAATATTTGCATTGTAGAATGCCATTTCCCCAATTCTGAATTTTCTTGCTTAAATATGAAATAGCAACATCATTGGAACTCGCATTGTCTACCGTGATAGTGAATATTCTATCAATACCCCACTCTAGCAAGCACTTCTCTACCGCTTTCCCTATGGCCTCACCTTTATGACTTGAAATTGGACAAAAGTTTATAAAATTTTTCTTCAACTCCCAATCATCGTTTATATAATGTGCCGTAAGACACATATAATTGATTTTTTGTAACGATGTCCAAGTATCCGTTGTAAGACAAATTATTTGCTTGGACTCTTTCAAATATGTTTTAAACTTACTCTTTTCAATAGAGTAAATATCATAAGAATCCCGAGCCACTGTCCATCTTGACGGAATACGAAAGCTAGGACACGCCACATTAATAAAGTTTTTAAAGCCCTCACACTCCACAAATCGAAAAGGAAGCTCATCAACGATAATCATATGTGTCAAGGCCTTTCTCACCTCGTTTTGATTAAATTTCCAACTAGTTAGTATTTGCTTGCCCTTTGCAATTGATTGCAAGTTGAGTATTGTTTGACTAGGTTCATGATTCTTTGGATTCAATGGACATGCATTCCAGTGGGTTTTTACACTAGTACTCCCATTTAGCTTACTATGGCAATGGTATTCTTTTCCGCAATGGTTACAACTTGCTTTTGGACGACCATCCGGGTCAAGAAATTTTTTAAAATCTTTCCAATGTGGAGCTCTTTCCTTCGAAGGCTTTCTTGTAACCGGAAGCTTCAAATTTATATTAGATACAGGAAGAGGCTCATTTGTGGCTTGAGAACTAGTTGGTGGTTGATGATCACCTTCTTGCGACATCTAAAACAATAAATTTGTACTTTGAATATATGAAATATAAATAACAAAATTGAGTCCAAAAATTAAGAAATACGCACATTGCATGAATATGAAGTTGTTGCCATTGATTGGGTTGGTGCTACACCTATTGAACATCACACATTTATGAGTAACCTAAGTTACCTATAGCTATGCTACCTAACCCTTACCCAATTCCAACCTACATAAATAGACCTTAGTCACTACTAGTCCTAAATGCAGTGTCTCAATGTGCCAGGGCAGAATACAGAATTAGATTGCAGATAGGGATAGTCCCATTACAGAGTCACAGAATGCAGAAACAGACTTAGGTTACTCATAAATGTGTAGTATTGCAGTGTGCAGTATTCACTAATCAAAATGCAGAAACAGTATGTGCAGTGTGCACTGTGCAGTCACAGAATGCAGAAACAGTATGTGCAGTATTGCAGTGTCTTATTAAAATGCATATATAATTTATAAAACATTTAGATGCATATATAATTTACAGAATATTTAGATGCATATATAATTTACAAAAAAATTACAAGAACATGCATGAAGCATATCTAATTACTAATTTACAAGAACATGTACATGCATATATCATTATTGTACATTTTATCAAAATAACTAATCATAAAGCAAATCTAAATACTTCATAACCAGTACACTATAATTATTAAAATGCACACAATTCAACAATATACAAACAGTTCAAGATCACACTTCAGAACCAGTACACTAAAATTATTAAAATGCATATATAATTTACAGAACATTTAGATGCATATATAATTCACAAAAAAATTACAAGAACATGCATGAAGCATATCTAATTACTAATTTATAAGAACATGTACATGCATATCTAATTTGCACATTTTATCAAAATAACTAATCATGAAGCATATCTAATTACTTCATAACCAGTACACTAAAATTATTAAAATGCACACAATTCAACAATATACAAACAGTTCAAGAAAATACTTCAGAACCAGTACACTAAAATTATTAAAATGCATATATAATTTACAGAACATTTAGATGCATATATAATTCACAAAAAAATTATAAGAACATGCATGAAGCATATCTAATTACTAATTTACAAGAACATGTACATACATATCTAATTTGCACATTTTATCAAAATAACTAATCATGAAGCATATGTAAGTACTTCATAACCAGTACACTATAATTATTAAAATGCACACAATTCAATAATATACAAACAGTTCAAGAAAACACTTCAGAACCAGTACACTAAAATTATTAAAATGTATATATAATTTACAGAACATTTAGATGCATATATAATTCACAAAAAAATTACAATAACAAAAATGAAGCATATCTAATTACTAATTTACAAGAACATGTACATACATATCTAATTTGCACATTTTATCAAAATAACTAATCATGAAGCATATCTAATTACTTCATAACCAGTACACTATAATTATTAAAATGCACACAATTCAACAATATACAAACAGTTCAAGAAAATACTTCAGAACCAGTACACTAAAATTATTAAAATGCATATATAATTTACAAAACATTTAGATGCATATATAATTCACAAAAAAATTACAATAACAAAAATGAAGCATATCTAATTACTAATTTACAAGAACATGTACATGCATATCTAATTTGCACATTTTATGAAAATAACTCTACTAATGTAACTGATCTACTCATCTGACAAATAAAATATTGCTAACAAGATAAATAATAAATAAAGGAAATATATTGCTATAACCAGATTCCAAACTTTTAATATATTTTTATAAATAATAAATGAGAGAAATATATTGCCAGATATAATAAGATATAAGAAATGTATTACAAGTTACTGATCTACACATTTAATCTAAACATGAAACATTTTATCTAAACATGCATAATAAGAAACAAAAAAAAATGTATAATTATGCTAAATATAATATGAAACAGAAATAAAATATGTATAATTATGCTAAACATTTGATCTAAACATGCTGCATGCATAAGAAACATACTTATTTTTAAATACTTATTTTTAAATGAAAGGTAGAGTTCAGATCCGTAGATCCCGACTCCAGAAAGGTAGAGAAGTTTAGATCCAATGTAAGAAATAAATAAAATATGACATATACTGCTAGAGAAAAATATTACCTAGCTATATTGCTAGATCCCGACTCCAGAAGTTCAGATCCGTAGATCTGAAAAACAAATTTGAACAAGTTAGGAAAAACAAATAATAAACAAAAAATATATGACAAATATTTTAAAAAATGGTAGAGAAGTTCAGATCCAGACCTTAGAAGTTCAGATCCAGCCTTCAGAACTTCAGATCCAGCCTTCAGAAGTCAGAACTTCAGATCCAAAGAAGAGAGGCGGTGAGAAGAGGCAGGACTATCAGATCCAGCCAGCCGACGGCGGTGAGAAGTCAGAACTTCAGATCCAGTCCAGATCCAGCCATCCGACGGCGGTGAGAAGTCAGAACTTCAGATCCAGTTCAGATCCAGCCAGCCGACGGCGACCAGCGGGGTCCGGAGAAGAGAGGTGAACTGAGTGAGGACTGAGGGAAGGGAAGACCGGTCACCGGAAGAGAAAAAAGAGCGGCAGCAGGGATCTGAGTGAGGGGACTGAGGGAAAGGGAAGGGAAGGGAAGGAAAGGAGCGGAGAAAGGAAATAAGCGGAGAGAGAGAGAAACGATATTATATACCTAGGGTTAGGACTGAGGGTATTTTGGTAATTACACTGTGTATATCGGTTTTCGGTTTTAACCCGAAACCAAATTCAAAACCCGAAACCCGAAACCGATAACCGATATTATTGGTTTCTAAACCCGAATCCGACCCGAAACTGTTTTGGACCGAACCGAATAGCCTATTCGGTTCGGTCCGGTTCGGTTTACGGTTTTAAACCGTTTAATGCTCAGTCCTACAGATAACCCCATTCAAAGCGTTATATGGGAGAAAGTATAGGTCACCATTAGCATGGGATGATATAGGTGAGTGAAAGATGTTAGGTCCAAAGATGATCATGCAGACAGTAGACATTGTCAAGCAGACCAGAGAGCAACTTCGAGTTACGCAAGATAGGCATCGATATTAGGCAGATCAGCATAGTTGGCCTTTAGAGTTTTGTTTCGGCGACCACATGTTCTTGCGGATTTTGCCAACCCGTGGAGTCATTAGATTTAGAATTCGCGGGAAGCTTAGTCCGTGATGCGTCGGTTCGTTCGATATTCTCGAGCGGGTGGGCGATATTGCTTATCGTCTTCCCCTTCTGCCTTTGCTATGTGAGGTGCACGATGTATTTTATATGTCACAATTGCGTAGGTATGTCCTGGATCTGAGTCATATCCTCAATCATTCCGAGCTAGTCGTTGGTACCAAATTTTCTTACTAGGAATAACTCATATCCATTTTGGACCGAAGGGAGAAGGTGCTCAAGAATCAGACTATTCATCTTGTCCGGGTTGCTTGGGGTCATCACCCTTTGGGAGAGTCTATGTAGGAGCATGAGGATGATATCCGATCTTGGTATTCGCACATGTTCGACACGGAAGGTATATTCGTTCTTATGCCTTCGTATCTTGAATCTCGTAATTCCTTGTAACACTGGTTTTCTTCATATATGCTTGAATTTGGTTGGATGTGTAGATATATTTGTAGTTAGTGTAGTGCTCGTTATGATATCTCTAGCTAGCCTTGGGTTTGAATTTCGAGGGCTAAATTTTTCTAAAGTGGGTAGAGATGTCACTCCTGTTCCCGATATACGTATTTAGAATATATTATTTTTCCTGCCTATATTAATGATTGCTTTTATGGTTAATTAGGTTGCATGGCTTGGAGACTACACCCATTCTTTGGTTCAATTAGACTCATGGTTTAATTGTTTGCTTGGTTTTGTCATGAATGAACCCATGGTCTAAACCTCAAACCCTAGCATATATAAGTCAACCTCTTTCTCTCTCTTCCCTCATTCTTTCATTTTTCTCTTCCTTCATTTAGGCAAGTACACTTCCACTACATGGAGAAACCTCTTGATTTTTCATTCTTACTTTTCTTGTATTTTATTAGTCTATTATGTGCTCATGATGATTCTAAACACTTTTAATACTTGGGGTTTTTGGTTTTAATGGGTGAATTTGAGTAGATCTACATTCTAAGTTTAGGATTTTTACGGGTTCCCTTATTTTTGGTGGTTTTGTTGTCCCAATGTTTATGTTGAATTTTTGAATATGGCTAATTAATTAAGTTTAGTATTATGGTAATCGATCAATCACTATAGTATCTTCTACTTAAATTCAACATTATCCAGATATGTAATATTTGCTTCTGTATATTTTCCTGTTCGTCTAATATGTACTTGCAGAAAATAATAAGCAAGATTAGTAATGGACATATGATATATGACGATGAGCCAAAGATGATATTATACCAGAAGATTTCGTCCAACCGCCTACGACTTATCTGGAGTCTCGCACCCGGGGGTTCCGCTGTCCTGTCAACGGATGGGGGTCGAGAGGGCAGAGCCCCTTGTGGGGTTTCGGGAGTGAAGTCCCTGAAAGGTATTCAGATTCTCAGATCTGGTTATCTTTAGACAACTATCGTCAAGGGAAAAAGCATCTTCAAGTTAGCAGATGTTTCAGAAGTTTGGCGTTATCAGTGCTCTTGGTTTTAATATATAATCTTATATTTTATTTGAGTCTAGGACTTGTATAAATTGAGTCATACTAGCATAACCCAAAGTCCACTCAAATAAACCCATGAACCTATCAACAAATAAGTCTACATTCAACCCAAACCTTACTAGAATAGACAACAAAATTCGGACTGAATTTGGGCCGAACTCGGACTGAACTCGGTTACCCTTTTGGTATAAAATAAACCAGTTTAATTAGCTCATGATTTCTTGGCCCAACGTTCAAAAATTTGAATTAAATCCTATCCAAATTCAGGCTAAATTCTATTTGCTAATACACTATAAATAGGATTGGATTTCCACATTCTTACTCACTTAACCATTCTCTATCTTTCTATCCTATAGTGAGTAAACCCTCAGTGCCTAAACTTTCTTATCTCCAAGATCAACTTTCAGCCTTCTAGTGCCAAGTGCGGTCTCGGTCTAGAAGTCTACAAAGTTGTAAAGAGCTTGGTTCATCAAAAACATATGGTGTGTGAAGTTGCGAGACTTCGGATCAAATCTCGTGGTGTAAAGAAGTGGCAAGCCTTCGGATCAAAGGTTGTGATTCACTATTGGTGATTATAGTAGATAAAACTTCGAGCTTGAGTTCTCGGGACTGGACTAGTCCTCTCAGAGGAAAACCAGTATATATCACGATATTTGCGTTTGCTCTCTCTCTCTTATTACTTTATTATATTGCATATACACTACTAGTTATTTGCTGTCTTCACTCTTCTTAATTTTAAATTGGGCAGATTATTCTGCTATACTCTATTCACCCCCTCTAAAGTTGCTTTACTATCCTTCAGTTTTGATCTACTAAAATATGGTATATTTGAAAATTAGTTTTTGGGATGGATGGAGCACTTTGTTTCGAGCATTTTAACTTTTTTACTTGATTCGGAGTTGAAATAAAGTTTTTATGAAGAAAATAAGTTTTGGTTTTTGGAGTTCTCGTCATGGCTGAACTTGTTGTATGAAGAAGACAAAGTTCTCATGCGGCCAGCGCCATATGCGATCGAGAATACCATGCGTCATGTTCCTTATGCGGTCTGAACACTTGTCGCATATCCGACCAGCATGCGTCCATCTTGTTGGAAGCATGACCTATTATTATACAAGTGTTCTAGAGCTAATTCTTGAACTCCATGTGTCTCACTCGCTGAACGAATGAGAAATTCGCTAAGTCCCAGAATGTCTCATGCAGACTTGACCAATATAAAGCAAGCAGACCTATGCGGACTTGACCCATATGCGGCAAGAAGACCTATGCGGCCTTGACTTATATGCGGCAGTAACCTCTATGCGGCACCTGTCATATGCGATACTGACTCTATGCGTCCCTGACCCTATGCGGCCCTATGTGTATAATTTGTTAATTTTCATTGGTTTGATGTTTTATTGGAATTTTGTGATTCTGAGTGTGAAATTGATGATTGGAATGCATGAGAACTGAGTGACCATGTGTTAAAACTGACTATATATTTGACCCGACTATGAATAGAGATAGACCATGTGGCCTAGTGACTATGACTACATATGTGCCTAACTCGACCTACGTATTGCTATGTATTAGAACTCATGTGATTTACCAATGATTGGCAATTTGACTACTGGTATCTGTGCTGATACACTTACTACGAGCTATGCGTTCCTACGTGCTAAGTATTTCTAAGTAATTATATCACATACTTATACCGAGGTGTGCCTATGTGCTAAGCGACATGTGATGTAATCAAATTCCTCCAGCATGGACATAATAGTTGGTTAATAACCAAACGTGGCTAGGATTTGATTGACTGTTGCATCACGATGGGGTGAATCCAAATTAAACTACAAAGTGACAAAGCATATTTGTATCTAGCGTGTCCGTACTACGGTACGACATATAAGGGGAGTAACATGTGATTACCTCATGTGAATCCAGCTAACCATAGGGCTAACTAGGCAACTAAAACATGTAGAGCATTGGGAGGGACAAAATCCTGATATCGTACTTAAATAGCCACCCTCAATCATTATATTGGGAGTGAAGGCTGTCCCCCATGGATATTATTTAAATTATCATTAGTGGATGGCAATATCCGACTATTATATTATACTATGTGTTCTATGCGATCTTAGCACGATGGCCTTACGAGGGACCGGTGTATACTACTATGTGCTATACGGCAATTCATGGCTCGGCTAGCCCCAGCTAGAACATGGTTCGATCTGAGGATTCCTATTATATGCATTATACCTCTAGGATAACCCAGACTCCACCTAGTAAGCCGTACAAGTGATTGGCCGATTTTATAATTATGCTTGATTGTGATTGTACCTTCTCTTAAATAGTTTAGGGGCATGGACTATATATATATATATATATATATATATATATATATATATATATATAACCAAGTTTTATTTCTTCATTCGTGCTTCCTTTGTGGTACTTGCTATTTGGGGTATAATCCCACCGGTTTTGCATGGCCAGGTTTAGAGCCAGCACCCGAGGATCAAGTATATTTTTCCTTGAACAATGACGTGCACCAGACGATGTCCACTGAGGCAAACAAGTGGGTTTCTTCTTCCCTGTTCTATGTTTAATGTTCTTACTTGACTGATTGAGACAATAGATATGTTGTGTGGCCCTAAGTGACTTTCTTGTAGTATGCGCCCCCTTGTCTAGTTATAGTCGTGACCGCCGTATAACATTCTATACTTTCTACGGGAGAGCTAGCCATGTCCGTCTTCGTATTCTAGTACTGGGGCATGATACGCACTTTTATCAAGTGCACCGTGTTGGTTAACTAGACAAAGTGTGCCACCCCTTTGTAGCTCGTGCACTTTCTTGCGAAAGTGTGCCAACCTTGTTTCTGTTAGTTTGTGAGCCAACCTTGTTTCCTTGAGTTTGTGCTCCAACCCTACTTTTGTGTGTTTGTGTTCCAACTTGCTTTGTGCGCCTAATATTTCCTGCACACGTTGGGTCCTTTGCTTGGTTTAACATTTACATTGGTTGAATGATTGTGAGGATGTGGATGACTTGTATTTCGATCTTGAATATATATGGACCTAATGAGCTAGTTATTACTATTTTACTTGCAAATTAGATTACTTTTCATTGATCATCTTATTATACGTTGGATAGAATAGGAGGCGTAGTTCAACTCGGGTAACGTTCTTCAACCCCGGTCCTTGTTTGGTTTAAGGGTTGTGGATCTGATCTCAAGGGGTTCTCGTGTTACGTCCCGGCCCCGAAGGCCTCCCAACCACCGTTCCCCCGCTGGGACCGAACGCGAATCACCGTGCCTCAGTGATCCCGTGGGGCGCGTATGACCGTTTGATACCAGGACGTGATGTCATACGAGCCTGGGGTTGCGCTCGTACAAGGCAACATCGTTAAAGTTTGGCTATCATCGCATCAATCGAGTAAGCAACAAAGGGACATTGTTGAAAGCATTATCCATCTGAGTATTCAGGACAAATCGAGGGGCTGGGTTCTTTGATTACAAAGGCATCGTTCCATATATTATGTCCCTTTATACGAAAGCAGCTCGTGGCAATCGAAAGCCAGATTTCTGAGTCTTGGGGATGAGGCACGCCTATCGCTTCATCGGACGATCTAGTACTTGCAAGCAAGTAAACTGTTGGTGGATCAACACTTTTATAAGTACTAGTGAGAATAAATAACTGAACAGAAGCAAACATTCACTAAAACCAACACTAAGTAATCATGTTATATGTCACGATCCGCACCCGGAATTTGGGCATGAGTCGTGGGTATGTCCAGCCTACGCCTCAGCATCGTCGATAGAACGCTGTCTAGGTCTCTATAATACTAAACATAACTCATAACCTGTCAATGATATCAACTCCATAAGGAGGACAATGAATAATACATTACTCAAATTTCAATAATATATACTCAATCACATGGCTATAAGAAATAAATGGCACGATAAAAGAAAAGAAGTATTGACATAAGTCAAGCACAACAACTCAAAACAGAGATAAAACTAAACTCTAGTTGTCCAATATAAATAGTCTCAACAAAGTCTCAACATATGTCTCAACATAAGTCTCAAAGATGCATAAAATAACTGTCTAAATAACTGCAGGTAGTGTCTCCTCTAAAGGAAGGGACTCCTCTAATATCTCTGGTATGTAGTCTCCCTTTACACCTGGTCCATAGTGTGTAGGACAGAAGTCCTCTAGATCCTCTGGAAAATGTTATCTAGTCAGGATTAAAACGAAGTACAAGTACTAACAGCAGTTCCATTTATATTGACAAAAACTATAATACAGTGTAAAGAAATACAAGATGGAGATAAATACTGGAATAAAAAATACTGAAAATAAGAAATACTAGAAATAAGAAACCCTGGAGAATATATCATCAGCAATAGCACAAACTAGCAATGAACAGAAATATCAGTGAATGCTAGAACAATGAACTGGAAATACAGAATAGAATTTCTAGCTAAGTGTGTGAAACATCAGTCTATCATGTGATCGGCTTGGGACAAGATCAGGCTTGTTATATATGATTGCCTATGATTCATGTGAGGTCAGGCTAACCATCCAGTTAGCTATGATGTGAGCAATAGTCAGGATAATCATATATAACAGGCTATGAGGTATGTAAATGGTCAGGCTACACCCAATGTGATGTGTGGGGCGAGCTATGATGCATGTAAAGTGGGGTATGATCACATAATCTACTAATATCTCCCCGTCCCAGTTAGCACGATGGATCCCAATAATGACTCCTCGTGACAGGTATCGATGATGCTAACCCGTGTATCCATAGTATCAGAATCAAGTAAGCTATAGAACTAGAATCATAGAGATGGTCAGCATAATAAAAACTATCAAAGAATGTACTTGCATGTGGTCCTGAGCTGGCAATACCAATATTCTGTTTCCGAAGTCTCGTCTGAACAATCCAACGGTCCTATATACATAATATAATAATAATAATATAGCATCAGTCGTTACACTAGCACACACACATACATAATTACACTGAACTCAGAACTACGCTAGGGGTGATAACTGGGCAACTAACATGGTCAAATGTGCGTCTAACTGCACATGTGTCTTGTCCTCGAATATTGTGCATAACAAGGCAGTCAACTCACTAACACATGTCTAAAGCACTAAATCCCGTGTAATACCAACACATGTCTAAGACAGTACATTAGTGTACACAAGGCAAATAGTTCACTAATACTCAGGGTCATACAGTCAAATGTAAATACGGGATACCAATAATTAGTACCTATGGTCCTACAACATATATAATACTGTCATACATAGTACTAGCAACCAGTTTCCCATGATATATATATATATATATACATATATATATATATCAACCTAATTATTATACACACACGCACACACACGCATACTAGTTATTAGGTTTATTTACATAGTGTCATGCAATTAACCAAACTCCTATGAAGTATGCTAACCCTAATATTATTCACACATGCACACATAAAATCACGAAAGAAGGCAGTTCGAACCTGTGCGTGCACGGGGTCGAGGGAGGCTGTTGTGGATGACCTCTTGCCTCTATCAGAGGCAGAAATCATAATTCCATTATCATGCGTCTTCCGACTGTTGTCCTCAGCGGCTACCGCTGAGATGATGAACGAGGGCCAATCATGGAACTGATATGGTCCTGTGAACACCGAGATCACTGGAAGAAGATTCTTCCTGCAAATGTCCACCAATGCCGAGTCTGAAACTCCGAAAGGCATTTGCAAAGTGGCTTGACGAAAACGTTCGATGAAAGTGCGAACGTTCTCCTTTTCCTTCTGCTTTACTTCGATGAGAGAAGACATAGACATGTCCATCCCTCCTTCGTAGAATCGCGCGAAGAACAAAGTCTTGAAATCTTCAAAGAAAGTAATGCAGTTGTCCACAAGACTACGGTACCACTGATAAGCCACTCCCGAGAGACAGCCTTTGAACACTCGAGTGAGAAGGGCGTCATTCCCTTGCAATAACACCGTCATTATACTGAAGTAGTTCATGTACTGGCTAGGTGATGTCTTTTCCTCAAACAAAGCCATAGTCTGTGGTTTGTACTTAGGAGGGAAAGGGATCTCATCCCAGACAGCTGGGTAAGGCTGGTTGATTTCCAATTTCTTGAGCTGGTCTTTGTGCTTCAAGGCATCAAATTGGGCTTTCAATTCCCGCACTGCCTGCATTGGATCTTCAGCCGGTAGAGGGACCGCGGAGTGATGAGAGATCGGTTGTATTGCAACTCCAACAGGAGGCAATACATTCTCCGAGTTAGGAAGTGGGGGAGCTACTGACTCTTGATCTAGAACAGGCTCCTGGTTCGCGTTGGATGGTGGTAAGTCCACCCCCACACGTATCTGAGTCGGAGGGACCGATGCTTGAGCTATAGCAGCTGTGTGTTGAGTCAGCATCATCTGGTGCATATTCTCCATCATGGATTGTATCTCTTTCAGAGATGTCTCCAGCACAGCGATGCGTTGCTCAGTGCTTCCTGATGGGGAAGCCTCTTCGCGTTCATCTCCAATGGCATAGACTCCCATTTACCTGGGTGTCATTGAAGGGTTAGTATAGGTCTCTGTAGAAGTTGACTCTATACTTTCAGCATCTGATTCGGAAAACTGGCGACCCCCAGTATCGGAATCAGAAGAGTACGAAGCCGGTTATCGTGACCTTGAACGGGTGTTTCGGAACACCCCAGCTTCAGTGTTCTTAAGGAGCTTGTCGAATCCTTTGGCTTGGAGTTCTAGAGGGATGACGTTTGAATTCGACCTTCCTCTAGGAATGTGTGAAGCCATGTTCACTGATGCATATGTAGGCTCTTCTTCCTGGAAAGACAGAGAGTAGTTCAGCCGGTCGAAAACCGACCATTTTGCTTCAGAACAGCAATAATTAACTACAATCCTATGACTATTACAATAGTGCTCCCTAGGAGGCGTAATAGACGTGCTGGAAGATCCCCTATCCTTGCGCTTCTGGATCAGATATTCACGCAAGTCAGGAGGATTAACAGAAGAAGAAGGCTTGTTCCTCCTGTTTACATCAGTTGGAATGCGGATATTGGGAACCATAACTTTTTCCCTGCCACCCGTATACAGCAGGTTAACCATATGAGTAGCAGATGATCCCCGAGGAGTGTGTCTTTCCGTAAATTGGGTCTTCTTTACGCTGAGGGGCTTAACCTAGCATAACTTGGAGCTCTGCTCAGGCTGGTGTAAAACTGAGGAAGCCTTCAATCGGCCATTAGCTTCTCGCGTAATCTGGAGAGCGGGCAGATTTTTTTCTTGCTGGCGTAAAGGCCGAGAAGTTAAGAATTCCGCCACTTGTTTTCCCTTGCATAGATTGCAGGGACCATCTGCTTTTCCATGGAGGACAGATACATTTTTACGCGCGAAGCACGTTTAGAATTTCTGATTTGGCGCTGAGGCATTATCAGAAATTTTGTCTGCCACGTCACGGACGGGAGATAGAGTTTTACGCGCAGAACACGGAGCAGACTTCTGGATTAGCACTGAGGCATCACCAGAAGCTTTGTCTGCCACATCACAGACGGGAGACAGAGTTTTACGTGCGGAGCACGGAGGTTGCGAAGCTACAACCTTGTTGGTCGGAGAAACCAGAGAGTCGGCAGGAATGGTAGGGGATATCTGGGGCATCCAGACCTTACGCAGTTTTCTGTTGTCTTGGACAGAGAGAGAGTGAGAGCTACCCCCTGCTCGAAGCATATCTTCGTAGGCGGATTGGTCAAACTGGACGACCAGGGTCTTCTTCACTGATCCTACTGATACTGCATCGTGTTGAACAATTGCTTTCTCGTCAGATGAGAAAGAGGTCCCCAGCAGAGTCGCCATCTTGTGTTTGATAATAAACGAAAGAAATAAAACAAGGTTTATACGAAACCCTCTCTTTGGTTTATAAACAAGAAGTACAATTAATCCTATACGAGGATGTCAAGTACAAATTTTAATCTGGGTAAATATTGCTATAGGAGTCTGATCTACGGTCGATCACTTTGTCCCTTGGACCACACGATGATAAAGAAGTGCTGTAGAAGACGGAGAAGCTTCAAAAATTACAAAAGGGAGTGGATGCTCGATGCCAAAATCGTCGATCACTACTCTCTGTCTGTGCTCCGGATTCTTCTCTCTCTGTTCTCCAAGTTTTTTTTTTCGACCTTGCGACCTTAATTCATCAACCAAAACTTCGACCCTGGACCTCTATCAATAGAGGTCTCTATTTATAGGGTTTGGTGACAGCAACCGTCCAGTCGGCGTAGAAGCCGGACAGTGGAGAGTATGGCACTTTTTACGCGGCGATTACAATAACTTCCACCCACGTATAAATGATCTTCTGAATCTGCGTGTGACGCGTGTCCCATTATGAGATAATGCGTATAACTACTGCGAAGATCACGGCATGCAAGCTACGTAGGTAGCTGTCCCTCGCGTAGAAAAGGTTGGCGTAGAAGCCAATAACTGTCACCATGGCGTAGAAGCCGAATAGTTGTCAAACTGGCGTAGAAGCCCAATAGGCGTAGAAGCCTGATGCTGCATGAATAGGTAGCTAGCGTACAAGATAGCCGATCCTCCTGTCTTGACTGAGGTCTTGAGCGTATTCTGGACCAAACAGTCTTATCACGCACCAATACAAATATAGCCTGAGTTGGCGTATTCCGAGGAGATAGCATACGGCGTACTCCTATGGTTGAAAATAGCCAGGTGGCGTATTTCAAGGAGATAGCGTACAACGTGCTCCTGTGGCTGAAAATAGCTTGATGACATAATATGCAAAGGTGATGATGTGGACGTATTAGCCGTAATTATGGCTCACCAGTCTTTGAAAATAGAACCAAATCTCGTGCATTAAATGTAGAGATCTGCCCCCATCACGCGCATTAACTGCAGAGACGTGCCTCGAGCTCTGTATGAGGAGCAGCTTTTTGACGTGGCGGTTCGTTTTGTCTTCTGCTGAGCGTAAAAGCTCACATCTGCCTGTACAAAACTAGGCAGCGTATTTTCTTGTATGCGTAAAAGCACTTTGTATCAAGGAATTGTCACTAAACGACGTTCTGGGTCTTTGTGCCGAGCCATCATTACAGCCATCGTCTGGATAGTTGTGCAGTACTCTTTGTCAGGAGTCAGGTTCACTGCATGATCTGACAGGTTCATTCGAGGAATACGAAGAGTTCTCCGTACAACTTCCCACTGCATTAAAAGCGAGTAGGTTTTACGCCGAGGGGCGATGTAACAACCTTTTTACGCCGAAGCAGCCTGGAAATACTGCATTACGCGGGTTGTTTTGGAGCTATATTTTACGATGTGCTAGCGATAAAGCTCTGTTTGTACGTTGATGGCTCTGAAGTCATGTCTTACGCCATCCAGCACTGAAATACTGCGTACAACTCTGTAGCATATTTTTTATGCTTCTACACACCATAACCTTCTCAAACGTAGGGTTGTATGTGGTGAACAACTTCCTCTTTGAGCAAACATGGCAGAATGCGCCAGTGTGCACCCACTAGTCAGTACCGACACCAGCCGTCACAACATGGGCAATCATAGCAACTTGTTAGACTCATCTTTTTCTGTCTGTTTGGGCTTGGATCTGCAGTCTTTCTGATAGTGGCCCTTCTTGCCAAAGTTAAATCAAGTCACATCTGACTTGGGCTTTGGCTTCGGCTTGAACGAAGCCGACTTCACCTTCAGATGGTTGAAGTCCTTCTTCTTGTTGTGAGAAGCCTTCTGCTTCCGCTTGGAGTCACCAGTATGCACCAAGTTGGCCTTTGTCAACTGCTTGGACAGCGTGTCCACTTTGTTTTGATCCCTCAACTCATCTTCCACATGGATGTTGTGTAGTAGTTGATCAAGGCTAACATGCATCTTCTTCCGGTGCATGTCTGAGATAAAATTGCTCCATCCAGGCGGGAGCTTGACAAAAATACCTTCCACGATGAGAGCGTCGACCATGGGCATGCCATCATACTCATGTTTTTGACGAAGCTTGAAAAATTCTTTGACTTGAAGCAACATCGTCTTGTCGTCCTCAAATCGCATGTTCCAGACCTTTTCGACCACGTGGATCTTGTTGCATTTCTCATCCGCCTTGTAATATTTTTCCATTGGCTCCCAAATGACCTTAGCATGATCCGTCTTGTTGTATGACTCCACTAGGGTATCCTCCATGGAGTTCAGAATCAACAACTTATAAAGGCTGTTATCTCTCCTCCACTTGTTCTGCTTAGCAGTTGCATTAGCAATCACCCATACAGTAACATCATCACCTTCTGGAATAACAAGTTCAGGATCTGTCAACACGTAGTCCTCGCTTACGAGTTGAAGATTAAGACTGATATTTCTCTTCCAAACGTTGTAATACTCCCCGTCAAACTTTTCAAGTTTGTTAAAACTTGTGTCGAAAAGTTTTGCACGGTTGTTCTCCATCCTTTTTTTAAATCTTGCTTTGAGATAGAGGCTTCAACAAACAAGTTTACCCTCTGATGAACTCGACCCCAGCGAACAACTATATCCAATATATAACTGATCATAACTTACTTATAAGAAAACAATAATCAGAAAAAAAAATGTTCTTCCTTGCAATCGCAGTTGCGGACGGACAGAATGAGTTACAACTAGAGGAGAAGTAGAAAAGGAAGAATGATATCTGCTTGTTAGGGAGATGAAGATCATCGTTGCTCAAAGCAAGATTCGTCCCATACTATATGCTCCTATGAACCAACAAGTTCTCGAAGAACTTCTAGAACGCACACGTCACCTCCTTTCTGGACTCGCGAATTCTCTGGACTCCGATATTGGCGGCGCAGCTAAGCCTCTCTTCAACTCTCTCTATCTTTCTCTCTCTCATCAGAAGTATATCCAAAAGGGCTACGAAGGAGAGTATTTATAGAGGAACTTGGTCGTCCATCGGTTACCAAAAGATATGATCGAATTTAATTCAAATCCTACAAAAATAGGATCTGATTTAAAGAATCGGTCTTTTCATAACCGCCTAGCAGCGTATGCGTGCATATGAGCATAGTTGTGCATAGCCCGCGCATGATCGCGCATGCGCAACGTCCGCTCAGCTCCCTGCTCATGCAACCACGCTAGCAACGGCGCATGCAACTCGACATAACCGAATCAAATGCGAACAAGCGTCATGCGCCGATACTGACGTGCTAAGTGCAAAGTACGCCAACAAAATGCCACTTTGTGTCCTTGAGCTCGAGTCGCTTTGGACTTATCTCCTATGGAAATAATTCCAAGAGCATGACAAAAAGCATAAATGCTTTCATGGGAGGAGTTGATCATTTTTTCCTTCTAAGAAAATACCCCAATATGGCACCCATGTGCCTTACCACAACCTATGTGCACACCTCAACACAAGCAAAGCTTTATATTGAGATACTCAATTGGTGGTGTAGCCAATGTGGAACTAAAATTTTTAGTCTAAAGGCAAAACACCAACAGTTGTTGATAACATTAATAACTAGTACTTAACCCTGATAACATTAATAACTAGTACTAATCCACTGATTGTAACTGTTTTCCTCGACAGAATTAATTCAATCGCTATAAGCAATCATATTTCTTCTTTGTAGTAGTATTAAATTGACGATAGCGTTACTGTTAACAGGATGGGGATATATTTTTCAAAAATACTAGAGGAACTCATGGGTTCTTAATTTTTAAAATTCGGCCAAGAAAAGCCATTTGATTACATGCATATGATTCCTTGATATTTTTCTTTCTTCTTTTAGAAATTAAAGAGTAAAATAAGTACACTTTTAATAAGTACACTTTTAATGTTAGTAAAATCTATGTATAAGTTATTATTTTGAGTTCTGAAATCCACTTTCAATGTTAGTTGAATTGTATCCTTTTTCCTCTATTAATTGTGTCTTGCGCCTGCAGCTGCAACAGCTCTTTGTAGTTACTGTCGTAAATAAATGGTGGGGTGTCAGAAGGAGCAGAGGAAACAATATTTAAAGGCAGATCGTGACAGAGACTCTTCAAACAGAAAGGCATCGTTGGCATTCTTTCACACTTATAATATGGATGGATGTTTGCTTGATCAGTTATGGAAAATTAAAGAGGTCTACATCTCATTAGCAGTACGTGCTGCCATGGCATCTACAGATTCTGGCTAATTATGGAGCATCCACAGCCCACACAATGGCCAGGCCAGGACCAAAAGACGCTCGTTACCACGCACACCAGATATCTATAGTCCTCGATCAACAAGCTCATTAACTCCCACGAGGAAACAACTAATGCCCGAACTATTCCAGCAGTCTACAACCATAAGGCTACAGAAGGTGCATTGTGCAGATCTCAACATCAATAGAAGCCAACACCAGTATCAGACTTGATAGAGACCTTTCAAAAGGGAGGAAGAGATGCTAAATGGTAACAGTTAAATTGGCTTTGTTACTGTTGGCCCATGGCCTCTGGCATCTCAAGCTTCTAGATACAGTAGTTAACTGTGACATCAGAGCAGAGAAATGCAGAGAAACGAAAGAAGTCTTTGTACAATCACAGAAATATCAGATAATTGGAGAAAAAACCAGTTTCAAACAATTATAATCTCAAGCTCACACTCTTGTGCGATGAGGCCTCACAATAGTTCAAAATATAATCGATCAAATTTACAGGGACCCTAACTAGACTTTGAACAGTGAATTAATGAGTACGCTAAAGTAGGGAGAAATCATTCTTCCCCAATAATGAGTTAAGCTCATGCAATCAACAGTAATCTTACAATAGTTTGATACTGAATAGCATTCAAACATTTTTGAAAATAAACCAGTATGCCGAACAAAACTTATATTGGATAGTAATAACAGGTACAATCATCTCATAACGTCAGATCCATCGGCCTTAACAGCCGCCTTCTTCTGAGGACACTCCGAAGAGAGATGCCCTGGAATGCCACATTCATAGCAGGTTCGCCTCTTCTTCTTTTTAGTTCCAGTACTCTGACTAACTTCGGGTTTATTGTCGTCAGGATACTTGCTCTGACCATATTCGACTTCATTGCCGTCAAGATTCTTGCTCTGACCATATTCACCTTTAACACCGTCAGCGTTCTTGCTCTGACCATCTTCAGCTTTATCACTGTCGGGGATCTTGCTTGGATTCTCAGTCGTTTTAGTAGTTCCCCCTCCCTTCTTTGGAACTGCACAACTTATCCTCGCAGGACGCCCACAAACCATTTTCTGGTCAAGCTTCAGGGCAATGGAAAGGGAAACGGTATCAGAGAAGTCAACATGGGCATAGCCCTTGAACTCGCCTGTCACTTTGTCGGTGCCAAAACGGATGCCGGAGACTTTGCAATCCGAGAAGAACATTTTCAAGTCATCCTCAGTAATGTCCCAAGATAAATTTCCAACATAGACTCTATTGTAACCCTCCACGATCTCTGGTGCAAAAGCAGATTTAGGTTTTTGGATGCGGTTGGCCTTGTAGGGTTGCATCTTTAAATAAAATCCACCCCTACAGAGTATGACAGAGAGCTTAGTCATGCACGGAGAGAATAATCTGATACAAATCCACTTAATGAGAGACCAACTTACATATCGGCACCATCAAGAGCTAAAGCCCTTTTTGCAGCAGCTTCGGTCTGAAAAGGTAGCATTTTATCAAACCCAAAAGTAGCATGATTAACTTCATGTGTGAGATGTTTCGATCTGTTAGTATACATTGAATCATATATCCAACAGAACAAAGTTATAAAGCACATCAGTTCTCTTCGAAGTTCTAACATATCAGCCTCAGCTATTAGACACATCATGTTCCGAGAAAACTTATGTAAATGCTGAACTCTGTGAGAAGATTAAATTGAGTTGCAATTGCGAATAGATGATGACTGCTTATCTAGTGTAGCACGAGCAGTTTTTTTTGGTAAACCACCTATCACGGTGGGGGCGGTACCCATTTTATTAATAATGGGTACATTCGAACATTTTTCGTCGATCTGGTCCAACGAACAAGTTAGGATGAACTAATAGAACACCCTTTGTCACATCCTTGACAACGGACGTAACTTGGACTTCACTGCAGCAAACTCTCCTCTAACATTGCATATAATCTCGTGTGTTGTACACTAAGTGCAAAAACTTATAGAATATATAGGGGAGCTAAGCCCCTAGCAGCCACATGCCCACTACCAACGTGGGCTGTTATCCGGATAGTAACTCCCTATAAATAGGACAATTATTATTGTAATGTTTATCCGGAGCACGCAAAACGCGTGAAGCGGCTGAAACCAACTACAAAGCCGTTGGAGCCACTAGTCTCGTTGACCTTGTAGGACCCGTGGAGCCGCTGGAACATCGTTGAACTCGTGCCGACTTCGCGCAATACGCACAAAGGCATCCTCGTGCTAGGTGCATAAGTGCGAAATGCAATATACGGCATCAAGAGCCACTGGGCCCGCTGATCCCGTGGTACCCGTAGGCGAGCTGGAACTGCTGGCCCCACAGGACCCGTGGAGCAGCTAGAACGCCGTTGAACGCATGTCGACACCACACAAGATGAGCAAAAGTGTCATCACGAGTCCGATACTTACGTGCAAAGTGTCATCAAATCATTTTGCGCCCTTCGTCCGAGTAGCTTAGGCCCCTTTCGGCTGGATATTTTAGTTGAAGCCAGTTGAAATGTGGTAAAATATTTCGCTTGGCTTTATTGATGTGAGGAGCCGTTTATGCCAAGTGCCAGTCCCCAGCCGTCTCCCTGTTCCCTTCTCCTGAAAAGTCACCTTAGGAATGTCAAAGAAAATAATACAATTAAGTTGAAGAATGGCACTAATGGACAAAAAATTAACAGGAAAAGATAGAGCATGCAAGACATCAGTAAGGGTCATGGAAGGGGTGCATTCAACCGTGCCTTTACCCAGAATGGGTCTGGCAGTACCATCAGCAGTCTGAATGCTTTCAGGCATTGTCAGATGAGTGTATTCTTGGAACTCACCATGGAAACCCGTGACATGGCGAGATGTCACAGAGTCAATTATTAAACCTGGCTGGTGGATAGATGCAAGGGCATGAGCAGGTATACCTGTGCTTGATTGGGCATAGTAGGTGATGTTACCCCTGGAGGTGGTTGGAGTCGATGCCCCAGGGGTGGTGGCTTGACTGTCGCCGGATCCAAGCCTCATGCTCCTCCACATCTCTAGCATTTTTCTCACTAGGGGTTATTCCGGGTGACTGATTTTCACTTTCCTCTTCTGCCAGATTTGTCTTGTATCCTCTAGAATGATTACTTCTGCCACCAGTATAGCCTCATCTGCCACCCCTACGCCCTCCACGGCCGCGTCCGCGTCCGCTAGACTGGCCTCTCAGAAATTTCGTACAGAATCTGATGAAGTGCCCAGAGTCTCCACAGTTATAGCACCCTCCCCCCTCCAGAAGAATTTGGATTAAAAACTGCTAGGGCTGATTTTTTTCCGAAGAGTTAGTGGTGCTAGACATCAGCTTCAATCGTGCCTCTTCTTGTGCCATAGAAACTATGGCCTCCTCCAGTGATGGCAGCCTGGGTTGTGCAAGTAGAACATTCCTGCTCTGCTCAAATGTTGGGTTGAGCCCCTTTAGGAACCTCATCATCCTCTGTCGCAAAACATACTCCATGAACTTCTTATAATGTTTCGCAAATGCCGGTTCCACTTGCTCATCATCCGGCCAATAGGATCATAGTGGTCGAGATCTGACCAATACTTCTTCAGCACAGCCGCGTACTCAGAGATGGTATGATCTTCTTGGACCTCCTTATCAAGTTCATCTTGTAGTTGGAAGACCCTCATAGGGTTGCCCGACCCTGAGTACATGTTTTTAGCATCCTCCAAATGTCATCAGCACCCTCCATCGCTTCCATATTGCCCGACACTTGGTCGGTCAATGAAGCTGTCAACCATCCAGCTACCACATTGTTGACGATTACCCACACAACAACCTCCCGTGAAGAGTGATATTCAGGTGCCTTGGTTTGGCCATTCACATAGCCCACCAAGCCTCTTTCCTTCAGAGTTCACATCGCCTGACGCAACCACTTTAAGTAGTTGGAAGTGCCCTCCAACTTTATCTCCAGTTTCTCCAACTTTTTCATCTTGTACAGTGAAGGATCAACATCAGCGTGTGCAACACGAGAGCTAGTCTCAGTCAACCTCTTGGAGAAGAGATCGTCTACCAAAGCCTTCATTCTCTTGGGCCGTCAGATTGCCATAGATCGTCTCCATTGTCTTCTCCTTGTTCTCTGTCATCAATGAGGCGGCGGCAGATCTAGGTCGTCTCTGCCTCTGATCTCTGTCCTCTCTTTGTCTACTGATCTTCCTTCAGCAGCAGCGGTATCCCTGAGAGCCGCTGCTCATGTCCCGTGCAAGGCTTCGACCTGAGACCGCATGACCTCACGAGACGACAGTTGTAGTCAAGATCGGGGGGCACACAAAAGTTCCCTCACTGATATACCTCGATCCAACTAGCAACTATATAATTAATATCCCGATTACAACTGACTTGTACAAAGCAATAATCAGAAAACCAATTTTCTCGTTCACTGTAATCGCAGTTGCATGCAGACAGAACCGAGTTACAAACTTCAGAAAAAAGAAGAATATCGCAGAGATCGAGATTGAGGTCGATCGAGGTCGCCGGGTCACCGAGCAGTCACGACAACACCTACGACGGCAGCGGGCAGCCGCAAAACAGCCGCAGCAGATGTCCTGGCAGCAGCAGCCGCCGCCGCCCGGAAGGGGGTAGAGGGGAGGGAGGGGGCGGAGATGGAGAGGAGGGGAAGGGGGGGCAGAGGGGAGGGGAGGGGAGGAGAGGGGGGAGGGGGCGGGTGTGGGAGAGGGGAGGGGGATTAGGGCTAGGGTTTGGAGAAGGAGAGGAGGGGAGGGGGATTAGGGCTAGGGTTTGGAGAAGGAGAGGAGAGGGGGGGAGGGGGAGGTGTTGGCTCTGATACCAAGTTGAAATGTGGTAGAATATTTTGTTTGGCTTTATTGATGTGAGGAACTACATATTTATAGGAGGGGCCAACCCCTCTCTCTTCAATTCTATCCGATGTGGGACTAAAGTCCCTTTCATACTCTCAACAAAGCCAATATAGAAAATATGGCAAAGACAGTCGACGGTGGAGATTGGCTGCTCCCAGTAAAAAGTCATGCAGTATCCGCAACTTGATTCTTTGTCCAAGTGTTGTGCAGGTGCACTCGGTCTAGAGCATCTGCAGGACCGAGCAGAGTGTTGCTCACTGCCAGGGGCCTGCAGAGTGGTGTTCAGTCCTTGCAGGGACTAGACTACGGACTTCTTGGCCACAGGACCCTGCAGGAAGTGTACTCTGGGTCTGCAGTGAGGCTGCAGTGAGGCTGCAGAGAGTTGTTGAAGAATAGGGGCCCGCAGGTGTGAGTTCTCGGGCAAACGAATATGCACTCTGTAGGAGGGTGTTCTCGGTTGGGTAGGGTTGTAGTAACTCTGTAGGGTTGGTATAAGGGTCCTTTCGGCTAGACCGAGTTGGAGTGGTAGCATATCTACCTCAGCATGCTCTCGGGTATGGGAACTAACTGCAGTGTGGTCTCAGTCAAGAACTGCATGTGGGGGTTGGCCACTATAATTTTCTTGCCACGTAGATACGACCATAGTCAATAATCTATTGAGAGATTTTAGGCATTTGAATGTGCAATATTTTCCAGCAATGGGAGCATCTTTTTAGGCTGTGTGAGCGAATTAAGGTTCGCAATATCGGAATCGTTATCGGACCTTTCCTGTGAGTATCGGGATCGACGGTATCGGATGTATGGGTGATTTTGGAAGTATCAGACTTTTGGTATTGGAAAATAATTTTATTCCAAACTCCAACGTCTCAGCACATCCAAGCAAAACTCCATACCTGGGAGTTTGAGGTCTTGAAGGCTCAACCTTCTTACCGTCCAAGCAAGTCCAACTTGGAGAGAATGAGAAACTAGAGATCATCTGAAAAAGTGGTAGGGGATTCGTCATTCAAGAAATCCCGCAAGAAAACCACTGATGGAATATCTAAATATGATTACCAAGCGGGTTAGTGTGCGAGATAAAATATCGTTCGGACGGTTAACTATGCACACTGCCTTTCGGCTAAGTTGTGTTGAGAATCGCTCGCCAAGACCCTTTGGTGCGAGCTAGTTGGCAAGCGAGTTTGGGATATCGTTCAGATGAGGATAAGTCAGACTTAGAATGGCAACCGATAGAAACGTTATCAGTTTATCGCTAAGGCGAATATAGAGGATCGTGCTTGGATTTTGAGAGATAACTCGGACGGTATTCCGTGTCGGCAGATACAAATCAATATGGTTTACTTGGATGACTATCGATAGGGGTATATAAGAGACTAAGATTTATCGAAGCGATACTTAGGTATCGTGTTGGAGTTCTAAGAAACGAATTGGATATGTGAGTGAGCGATGCGAACACGATTGGGGATTTAATTGGATACTCGATTCCTGAGTGGTGTATGGATCATTTTGGAAATGTTTGAGCGAATTCGAAAATCTCATGCGATAGTTGGTTCGAACGATTGAGAATGTGTTGAACAAGTGATAAGGCTTATATCGAATAGGGATTCAAGGTAATGGAATCAATATCTTGGTCGTGGAAACTTGGTGGATCATACGAGCGATTTCGAATTGAATCAAACGGATTGAAAGTTGAGTTGGGATGGAATAATCTGCGATGTGATTGGAGGTAGCGTAATAGAAGATAGCGCGCATGAAAATTTTGGATTTAGTAGGATATTGCTCGATAAAATTTTAGCCTAAGTACGAATATTTTGGTTTCGAATTAATAGACTTGATGCGATATCGATAAGTTGGAAGATAGCATGGGTTGATGCAAGTTAGCAAATTTGTGGTTCAATGATTGAGGTAGGCGATAATGAACTTAATCTTGAGTTGGACGAACGATCTTGAATCTAGTTCGTAAGATAACACTCGACAATTAGTCCGGCTGAAAACGATTATCCCGCAGGAGCGTTGGCGTGGTGATTTCACGTCCAGGGGGGATGATCGAACTCGCAGAAACATATCTGATGATTATTCAGACGAACTCGATGAAATGGAACATAACGAAGATTTTGAACTTAGTTGTTTGAGAATGCTAGAAGTAGACTATGGTTTGATCGAACGGTAACATAGAAGTTGGACGATTTGGCTAGACGAATTATTATTGCAGCATGAACGATTATTAGATAAACGTGACTTGGTGGATCAATATATAATTTGGATGAAACGAAATGTAACTATAAGGTGTCTTGATCGTTTCAAAGATAACCATAACGTTTGACGTTCTTGTCTTGTGCGAGCACAACTCCATGCTCGCACATGCGTCACGTCCGGATTAGGACAATTATCCAGCGAGAGCGTTGGCGTAGTGATCTCACATCCTACGGGGATGATCGAACTTGCAGGAGACCGGAGCGTGACAATTGAAGGATCGTCTTGACTTGTGGTTCGACACTATAAGACGAGTTTGAGAATACAAGTGAATCGGAAGTGTTTCGTGGATGAGTTGGTTTAGAACATAGAGTAAGACACGCTTGATGGTTTCGTGAACGGATACATGAATCTTGTTGGACGACCTAGAGTTATGATTGAGATCGAAGAATTAGAATTGAATCGTGGCTTGGTGGTCTAGACTTATAAAGGATAGATGAATTCTATCAAACATGTTTGAGGAGATAGACTGTGAATCGCTAGGTTTGACATGCGAGATAGATATATTATGGATTTGACCGAACGGACTCGGACCATGTACAAACAAACGTGCTGATGTGAGTAGGATGATCTGTGCTCGATGTTTAGAAATCTAAGTGAAACGAGCTTGGGTAGAATACACCGTACAAATGAACAATGGTTTGACCTTAGGAATTGGAACGAGCATCGTGCGACGAATTTGCACGATGAGTCGTGAGCATGAACTGTACCTATGACCTTGTGAGCTGACCTAGTAAATAGGCAGACAACCCTATGTCGAGTGAAAGAACTTGTGTGACCGACTTTAGAGTATTACTTGGACAAGCCATAGAACTGGGGCAGCAAGACTTAGAGTTAGACTTGGAACGATAAATGTGTGTGCTATGTTTGACACGAACGGAATGGACGATAGGACCGACGCTAGTCAGTAGATCGGATAGATCGTGCTTGACGGTAGTGCAATGCTTGGTTTGAGTGGGATTGAAAATGACTTGGATTTTGATTGACCCCATTGGAGGTATCATTGTGATTCATAAGACGAGAACCCTAAAGACTTTTTCGAGTGACTCGTTCGACTCCGTTATCGCTAAGTTTGGTTGAAATATGTTTCGGGGACGCCTGGAATATGTGTACGATCCAAACTCAATGATGTGCTGAACTCGAATGTTGTTACAAGTGAATGTGTTAGATACGCTTGGACGAGTATAACGACTTGGATAATTTAGCCTCAGTCCTAGATTATCATTTGAGATGGATTATAACGTAGCCCGCGTTAAGCGATATATGTTCTACGCTAAGGCGCAGTAGAGACCGAGTCAGAGCTTGGATGGAATGATAGAGTCATTCAATGAGACAGACCCAGTACACACGCAACACGGAATGAGGAAACGAGTAGAAAGTTGTGTTCGAACAGATCTAGTGATACGGAGTGATATGCTTGAGATAGATTCGATAGTGTGCGATTGAACGGTTTGCGCTCAGAAAATCTCGAGGACGAGACTAGTTCTGAGTGGTGTATAATGTAAGGATTCGTTCCGCTCAAGCGGAGAGCCGATTCAAACGGCGCTAGTGCGACGACCCGACCCGCTTTGCTCAGTGAGAAGACTCGCTTGAGGCAAAGGAATTCAGACTTGGCCCTTCAGGAGTTCAGACTTAGACTTTCAAATGCGCGCTCGGGGTATCGCTCGACCGAGGCGAATCATCGCTAAGGTGGGTGGCTACGATGAACTTGTTTTTGCTTAGCCTACACACATAAAATATGAACGATACATGCTACTCGCTAGGTGAATCACCCCTTGCATGCTAATAAAGAATACAACGCACCTAGCTAAGAAAATAATCCCATCTTGTATTGCTTGTGTTAGAACATGAAAATAAAACTTGGCTTATAGTTGGACCCTCGCATGCTATCTTAGCTTCGTGCTAGTAGACTCGGATAATGCTTCGAGTAGATCATTATATATTCTCCGTAGTACACTGCTTCACATGATTATACTGCTCGTTTCATAGATTATACCGCCCGATATGTCCCAGTATGGTTTCACTCTTCGCACTACCCCTTAGACCTGTGCTAGCATAATCGCTTATGTTTTCAAGTACTATGTCGCATGTTTCCTTAAAAGTTATATTCATACTGTTCCAATGCTTGTCTGCTTTACATATTTGCTATGCTTGTCATATGTACATTGCCACGAAACATTGCACTTCACTATCTATGATTCGCTCAGTTGAGGCAGGAAGGCTATCAAGATAGTCATTCCGAGCAAAGTATGGAAACATTTGAAGTATCCGGAACCGTTAGGTCGCTAAGGCATTTCCTGAACTAGGGAACTGCATCAAGGAAAGTTAAGCAAGATAATATCATGCCATCTCTGGAAATCAATACTCGTTCTGTACTAAATCTGACAGCTCGGGAAGTCGATAAGTCGTGAACAAGATCCTGACTAGTACCTGATATATCCTGACTTGTACCTGTACCTGCGAGAATCTGGAATACTTGAGGATACGCACGGTCACGGACAACTTGTGCACAAGGTGGATTTTTGAATCCAGTTCTGCGGACGGTCGTCGGGGCACTGGGGCCGATCTGATCTAGACGGAACTTCTGAGTAGTCGCCTGTTTCGGCGGAATGGGTGCAATGTCCCTGGTATCTATTGCTTGCACACCATCTTTGCCTTGTACTACATTGTCCACTATGGAAGTCATGTCAGTGACCCCCTATCATATAGATTAACTTGACTCGATTGCGGTAACCCGCGTGCGAGTTATTGCATTGTAGGTGACTGCTCTGAGTAAGACATGTATCTATATCTGTCTGAATACCTGAGATATCTAGTTTAACACACCTGAGTATCCGTGTAACTCGTGCACCTGAATCAGAACCCGTTCGTGACACTTGTGTTTGCTTATGTGTGTCCTTGGATTTCATCTTTATATATATTTGTGCTTGATTTAACTTGGTTTTATCTCTAGACAGGGAAGGATTAATGGTAAGTTGGTAAGTCTCGCCGTGTTACTCTTATATCGCACGGCGCACTGCCACTCGAGTTAGGCTTTACATTATGCCATGAAACTAATCATAAGGCAAGACTAGAAAGACAACTTAATATATGGTGCATGAAACCTATATAACGTGTTTGGATTTGTCGAGCAGACGAGAAGCCTCCCCACCAGTGCATTCATGTACTAATAACCTACCAGATTGCTTGCAGGGTGCGGGAGAACCTCGTTCGGTGTGGACACCCCTCGTGCGCGCTAAGACGTAGAGTTCGCTCTGGAGCCTTGGAGTGTTGCATCCGGAGCTGAAGTACATATACATGACATAATGTTAAAACATCGCCTACGCATCATTCCTTGTTGTAAGCCACTTGGCACGCGTTTATTGTTTCGAGAAAGGACTTGAGCGACTTGTAATCTCTGCCTAGCGCCGCTTGTAACACTGATTCAATTTCAATAGAGTGCTTGTTTTACTTGCATACTTGTGTTATTCAATGCTTCCACTATGACGACTCTGTGAACTTTTTACCAATCGCATGTTCGTTTCTTATTCCGCTGCATACGGACTATCTATGACTTTGTGGCTTAGCTATTTCTTCGCATGTTCGGATTCATGGCCTTGCACAGACGCAGCTTGTGGTCGTGTGGCATCACGTCCTAATGGGCACGATCGTCCCGCGGGAGCGCAGGCGTGATGATTCGCGCGCTAGGGACGGCCGATCCTACGGAAGATCTGGGCGTGTGTGAGCGAATTAAGGTTCGCAATATCGGAATTGTTATCGGACCTTTCCTATGAGTATCGGGATCGACGGTATCGGATGTATGGGTGGTTTTGGAAGTATCAGATTTTTGGTATTGAAAAACAAATAATTTTATTTCGAACTCCAACGTCTCAGTACGTCCAAGCAAAACTCCATACCTGGGAGTTGGAGGCATTTACACTGCCATGCACTGGTGAGTGGCATCTAGCCAACTCAACTAAACCAACACAATAATTATATAAGAGCAGATAAAATTATTTAGTGGTTTTTCTATACTTGTCTTAGGATCAATTAATTCATAAGCATGTTATATGAATCAAACAATTCTATAGATAGATATACATAATTGAAAATATATAACTTACCCAATGCTACCATCTTTTACTGCAAACTATGTTATCATTCATAATTTATAACTGTGTCACAAATGTGCCCATGCATCAATTGTTAGCCTTCATAAAATGTAAGTGCATCGTGTGTTCGTCCCTGTAAACAGATAAATAGGCCTGCAAACATATTTTTGTTAGCATGTAGCCTAACTATATGGTCATTGGAAGCACAAGCCATCCTGGACTATATATGGTTAAACGACTCCCTTTCAACGGTGGGTAGCGAGCCCCCTGAAAGTTTTTGAATCACCTGTGCTACGCACTTATTATCCCGGTTCCTCCTAAGCCGACACAATTTCGATGACTATGCAACCGTTCGAAGAACCCAAACCTTGTGCACAAGTTGTCCAATGACCATGCAGATCGTGAACAGTTAAACTATAAAACATAGACATGGTACATAAACTGAAAATAACTATGCAACACATCTCTTTGCTATCACCACATTTCTCTAGCCATTGTTCACACTTCCATTCTTTCCCGTCCAAGGATTACCATATCCAGAAATTTCTACATTGGCGACGCAACGGTCCCAAAACATCTCTACAATTTCCATTCTTTAAAACAACAAAACTATATTGCACAAGTCTATATTAACAATTCAATATTCCATGTTTCTAATACAATAATTCTATAATCCATGTCTATAATAGCAGTCTAAATATAAATGTCTATTGCAGCAGTATATTAATCAATGTTCTATATAGAAATTTGACAACAATCATATTACTCTCTTTTTTTTATCTATCTTGACTCTTAACTCAACATTAAATATCTCATGACAAAGAAATAAAGATTAGCAACATCATTTTAATAAGTGTGACGATAAAGGAAAGAAGAATCAAAAGTATCCCAACTAGGATCTAATATGCTTGATTATTGTCCTTGGAACTCCTTTTTACTTCAAATTCGCGTCTCTTGATTTACAACCTAGTTGATCCCCGTACTTTAGTGACCTCGCTTTTACTTTTCAAAAAAGTACGAGGGTATATTACAGGTTGGTTCGTGCTTGAATCATAGGCCCAACCAGCATCAAGCAGGAGGATTGCCCAGAGCAGCATGGCGCTTGCCGCAACACAAATGATTCAGAGGCTAACTGTACCATCGTCGAGAACGGTTCAGTAAATCGACAGAATATATCTAACCGAACCTATAGCCCCGCACCCTAAAGATGGAGAAGAGTGTCTCAACAACCAGAAGGATATCAGAGAGCCACCCCTGGCCAACCAGATGACCCAGTATCAACAGGCATGAGCACAGAGGCAGGGACAGACGTTCTCTCTGACGACTGAAAGGGCACTTATACCAGGAGGAGCATCTGTCAGTATGAATATTATATTATTCGATAAGCTATAGCATTGCTTGTTAGGAGTATTGTTTTTATCTATACTTGCTAATTGCATAGTCTAATGTAGAGTAGTATAGAGGGCCTTCCATGAATGTTTGGGGTAAAGAGACATGCAACCAATCAATGGAGTAGGAGAATCACCTTCAGACAGATAGATAGTCAGAGTTCGAGATTGATTGAGTAATGCAAGGAGTTGTGGCCTGCAATCAGCCATATGAACGTTTTTTCTTACCTTGGGTTACCTATTCTTTCCGCTGCTCAAACCGTCAGCTTGTTCTCCTAAATTTAATCCGAATTTCATGAATCGTAATATCTTATTGACTGTGCTATCATCCGACCTTGCTTATCTTGTGTATCATAATCTTCTTGTATCTTTATCCTAATAGATTGTTTCCTAATCGTCCCCATCGTACGTCGACCAAACTGTCGAGACGAAGCCAATATCGAAGACTTCAAAAGCATCAGTTCATGGATGATGGATCATTTGCAACCCTGAAGAAATAATTGGTGAATCCTCGTGTTCCATTTTATCTCCCTTGAATTCAGAATAACCTGGTTCCTATGTTGGGGAGAATGCTTTGCGAACTAATCTTATGGCTTATTAAGTGCACTAGCATTCTAAGGTATCTTTTGATTTCGATTCCGTTGGTTTTGATCAGATTTTCTGTGCTTTTAAATAGTTATGGTGGATCTTTGCCTCAATTTTTCCTTCGTGCATTTGTGATAGTTCATGTTACCTTGGTAAATTTTCCCGATTCAGAAAACGATAATATTTCAACTACCATACTTGTACAAAAAAATAATTCTCGGTTTTAGAAATATCCCTGAAAGGTTTATTAGCTTATTTCAATTTTAGAAATTTGTTGTGGGATATTTGTCAATAGTAACCCTAGTGTATCTGTCGCGATAGATAGCGAGGTAGCGAAAGTTGCACCTATGCAATCAGTTGTGGATAGCAATTTCATTGCAGTCATATCATGAATGGCAAGAAAACAGTTACTATATCGCCATCAGAAATCGGTCTAGACGATCGCCTAGGCGGCGCTTAGTGTCCGTCCGATGTCCACCTAGACGTCCACCTAGGCCCTCCTGAGACTGCATGTTTTGGATTTTATGGACTTTTCTGTAATTTTTAGTAGTTTTTTTTCTTTTTTTCTTTTTTTTTTGGGTGGGGTGAGGTGGGGTGGGAGTGGGGGGGAGGGTGGTTGAACCGCGGTCGCCTAGGCGGGCTAGGCACTAGGTGCCCGCCCGATTAACGTCTTTTACAACCTTGACAATGATACGATTATGGTTTGAGGCAACCATCTGAATTTAATGATTATGGAAGTTTTGTGCAACGAAAATATTGATTTTGTGGAAATATTTTATAACTATAGTTTCAATGCTTTCCTCAACGGAACTCGGATTTCTTTTACTGCCACCTTAATTTTCTAATGTAGGTAGAATCCTTCTTGTAACTTTCTACAAAAATCTTGAAAATCGAATGTATGTTTCCGAAGCACGACTTACATTCGTATCTATTCACCGTGTTGCATGATCCATTTGTTTTGTAATTTGATATACGATTTCCGTACTATATACATATATTCCCTTTATTGTATCATCTTCTCATATTGGGTTCTGCATCCACATCCTCCGCCTTGAATCCCTCGTTTATCATTCACTTCATACAATTACCGAAACCTCTCTGTTAATTTCGATCGTGTCGTCTCCTTAGAAACTTCTATTTACAATTTCTTAGTTCGCTTGATCGTACGATCCTAAATTTCGATAATAAAAATTTTCTAAGATGGGTAAAATGTAAACACCCTCCCTAATTTTAATCGTATTATTTTAATAATTTCAGATTTAATTTATTCTATATTTCATTACTATTGATATTAAGAATCTATCCCGTTATCTTTTTTTAATTAACTTTTATTATACTAATTATCATTTCTATAAATAAATGAATAAATAAAATCATTTACTATTAATTAACTAAATAATCATAATTATATTTAAACTAATTACCTATTTAATGATTCCCTCCCCGTCTCTCCTAACAGTACACCCTCTCCCTCACCTTATTGCACAGTACACAACAAGCTCCCGATACCCCCTACCCCCTCTCCTTCCCATTCTCTCTCTCACCCCTATACTTGTACTCACTTCTCCTATATTCCTCCTCTCCTTAGCCACTCCCACTACCAGTCATCATCATCTCCACCATAGTTGTCGTTCACAGCAGTGGAGCACAGCAGCAGACGGAGCACCGTCCGACCGCTACCGCACTCCGCCGAGAGGAGCCCTACGTCGTCGATCCCTCGAACCGCCGCCGAAGACGTTGCCTGAGTCGCCAACGCTATTTCCAGAGATCCCCACATTTTTGCCTCTCAAAATCGTGTTACTGCTTCAAAGAAGAAGAAATACACAGCAAAGAGAAGACAAACAGACTTAAGTAAAAGAAAATCTTGCATAAAGTCCCCCGCCCCAATACTAGGTAATTACAAATTGAACCATAAACATTAATTTATATATCATTCATTAATTTGGTTCTTTAATTTTTGAAAGGATCTCGATTCGTGACGAAACTTTCGTCATTGGATTCGTAGCATCGAGTTACCCATATGGTAAAATTTTCATCCCATTATGAGAATATTTTCCTAAACGCTATTTTTGGACCAACAATCTGACCAAGGTAATCATTTTCGTAAGCCGGAACTCGGATTCTACTTCTAAAAGTTCTGGTGAGCTTTTCTCATTATTTTGGATCTGTCGGTATATTTAATTTCATACTTTCAAGTCATTCTTACTTGAGCTATTTTTGGTACTTTGCGGAGCCTGTGTGTCATCCAATTTCTGTGATTTTGCATTCGGTAACTCGGATTGCAATTCCGAGAGTTACTGGTGAGTTTGTGGCATCATTATGGTAATGTTTGATATATTACTTCTTAAATTTTGACAACTTCTAATTTGTCTCGTTTTTTGGTCCTGGTGGGTCCGCTTGCGGACTGACCTGGTTAATCCTATATCGGCAAATTTTGTACTTCGACCAAAATTGGACTTATACACAGCTTTTCTTCGCCTCTCACATCATCCGGGACTCATGGTGATGTTTATTTCATCTTCCAGATTCATCTCCTCCGATTCAGTTTCTTGCGCTATTTCGTATCCGACACATTCATGTCTGATACGTAAACGCTTCACCAAATAGATACCATACAAGTATACCTTGTTTATCGTACTTCAGTTTATGTTTATGTTATGTCATTTATTATATTACTCTAGTTTATTATATTACTCTAGTGCCATATTATTCTAACTTGGTTATCAGTTTTCCTGGCTTTCGAGATAGACTGGAGTGCAATCGACCACTTGAGGCGATCGGGAATCGATTGTTGTCCTAGTTAGATTTGTGTTGTGTTTGCAATGTTCTAAATTTCAGTAGGCGGAGTCGGTGCGCCGACAGACCGCCTAGCGCCTAGGCGGCAAACTGATTTTTTTCTGTTATAGAGATAAGTAGTTTGAATGTATTATTCTAACACAAATGTTCATGTGACCTTTTGGCTAGGGGGTATGTTTAAATGTTGAGTTTGGAACAGCAAGTCTTGAGTTCGAATCCCTTTGAAAGCAATTTTTTTTAAACGGTGGCGGGCCCGACCCGACCATATATAATACACCCGACTAACCCTAACCCTAACCCTAACCCCACACTTCCCTCTCCTCTCCTGCCTCTCTCCTCACCACCACCACCGCCGCCACCACAGCACCACCACCACTGCCGCCACCACTACATCACCACCACCACCGCCCCTACCACTACTACCGCTGCCACCACATCACCACCACCACCACCACCGCATCACCACCACCACCGCCACTACCGCCACTACCACCGGAGCAGCCGCCACCGCCACTGTAGTCGTCCGAACTCCGACGAGGTAAGTTTTTTTTTCAAATTTCAAGGCCGAAAAGGTGCCAAGTAGGCCCGCCTAGCGCCTAGGAGGGCCGACTAGGGGTTTTCGCGGCGGCGGACGGCCGCTTGGCCGAGTTTTAGAACATTATGTGTTTGTCGATCTATTATGTTACCTCGTTGTATCTCTTGATACAAACTTTACCTAGTGTAGTCAAAGGCGTGCCTTGCTCATAAGCGCAAGGGCAGCGCCTCAGGGCACTCCAGGCAGGACATAAATCTTAAGGCGCGCCTTGAAATTCATGTGAAAAAAATTAACATGTTTAGACTGTTTTTTGAACTGATGTACTTTTTTTTACTATTTTCTCTCTAACTCACTCAATTCAAAGTTATTGCAACCTAGACATGGGAGAATTTGAAGCAGACATGTTTATCGATGTAGAAATCCGATGTGAATATATATATATATATATATATAATTTTTGTGCCTTGCGTCGCTCGGACGTGCGCCTTAAGTGCGCCTTAAGTGCGCCTTGGGCGATTTGGACCCTTTGCGTCTCGAGTGCGTCTTGCGCCTTTGACTACCTTGACTTGACCCTAAGGACAGGACACTTATGTATTCATGTTTCATGTTTGGGCACGTACAGAACACTTATGTATTCATGTTTCATGGGGGATTTGAAGCACACATGTTTATCGATGTAGAAATCCGATGTGAATATATATATATATATATATTTTGCGCCTTGCGTCGCTCGGACGTGCGCCTTGGGCGATTTGGACCCTTTGTGCCTCGAGTGCGTCTTGCGCCTTTGACTACCTTGACTTGACCCTAAGGACAGGACACTTATGTATTCATGTTTCATGTTTGGGCACGTACCCCGGTTCGACTTATTGTCGGAACATCGGAGGCGTGGACCAATTATAGAGATTGTCAAATAGGATTTCTATTTCATTATTATATCACGGACTCATAGATTACTTGTGATACTCTTGGATCTCTTGTTTACTCATGAAAGATAGGTAGATATTAGGATTCAATTGGACACATCGTGGATAGTATACGTACGGCCGTATTGGGTAGAAATGACAGTTATTAGGTGCCTGAGCTCCTTTGTACGTCTTCATAGTTGATCGCATGCTTTATGCAGTATTTTATGTCTGATATGCTAGTGCCTCGATGGAGCGCACATAGATGACAGTACCCCCTTAGCCTGACAGCTCATCCGTACAAACGTTGTCCTAAACTTGCATTTCACTTACTAGTTAGTCTTGGCAATACCCCATAATCTCACTAGTTAGTCTTGGCAGTACCCCATAATCTCGTGATGTGTGATATATATATATATATATATATATATATATATATATATATATATACTACTTTCGGCATGCTATTGTGTCTCTTGTTGAGTCCCTCTGAAGACCTGGTTTCCTTCCAGGCTTAAGGGAGCAAATTGGAGAAGCATGGACCGGACTATACATCAGTCGAATACGTAGAGGACTATCCAGAGGAGCACTCATGCATCAGCGGAAAGACTTCCGTTTTTGGATCCATGTACCCTATCTAGGTAGTAGGTACTCGAATCTAGTTATCTTTCAGCTTTTGGCTTCCCTTCAGTTTTTGGACTAGTGGGTTTGTTTCCTGTTAGACCTCAGACAAGCTTGTACTATATTAGATCTGTTTATTGTTGTCTTCATTTCCAGCATTTACGTTTTTAGTTCTCTGTTATTTATGTTCTTGCTTTATTCGTGGACGTAGTCTGGTTCCACATATTTTAGTGTGTTCCTCTAAATTCCTCTTCGGACAGTCATAAAACAGACAAACTTCTTCCACGCCACCTTTAGAACTCCTGCTACATGATTTAACAGTAAGATTTTAGCCTAGAACTATCTTGCACCTTCCCCACTGTTCTTGAATACTTTCACTCAGATTTTATTTGGTTATCATTATTCTGCAGCAAGTCTTTGTGCATCCTTTGACAAAAAACATGCTAGTATTCTTACCGTTCCACCTCAAAAGTTCCTTGTGCATGACAGAACGTCGATCAGGCCTACAGAACATTAGGTTTAGTTTAATGAACTGATTCAAATTGTACGGACATGTAAGAATATCTCCTGGATAGACCTTGTGAAAAACTTCATTTACGAGTCCTAAAAGAGAAGAAAACAGAATAACTACCCAACAAAAATTTGGCATAATTGACAACAGATATTGCCTTAAAAGGAACATAAAGGGTGTATTTTCAATTCTTAAAACAAGGCTAGTTGGAAAAGAAGCAGGACATGGATATGGACCCATGACAAACATGGACAGAAGAGAACAAACTTTTAATAAGTACAGGAAACAGCCACGTGCGCATACTGATGCATAGATTTAATCCAGCTACTAATACAACAATTATGCAATACTTTCTATTATTAATCTCGTACAATTCATAATTCAGATCTTACCAAATGATATGATACAAGGGTTTTTTGAAATGTAGTGTATAGGTAGGTGTATTGGATAAAAAAAATCCATGCAATATGTTCTTGTCTCATCCGATAGGATACAATACACCATCCGATATGTTTTGTGTTTTTCTTTCAATCATTTACTTTTTAAAAAAATTATGTCAATTTCCGAGCTTTCCTTCTCCTTTGTCTTCAATTGACTGCTTTTTTTAGTATGGTCCTTAGGGTGAGAATGGATAAATATATAGACGTTAATAACTTTCGATGGTCATCGAAGTTGTTTTAGTTTCGATTTTATTTGTCAACTTTATGATGATTGCATATTAGATGCTTAATGATACTGTTACGGGTCGGTTCGGGCGAACCTATATCCGTTACTCATATGGACCGGCCAAAAGGGACACACAAGGTCCGGCTAGGGTTGTCCATACCTAGCCGGCGGCATTACTTGACAATATTATTAGTAATATTAACAATAGTTAGTTTTCTTTCAAGGAAGATATTATTAGCAATATTGTTAATAATGTCTTTCCTTGAAAGGAAAGATATTACTTGGCAATATTATTAGTACCATTATTAGCAATAATTAGTTTTCTTTCAAGAAAAATATTATTAGCAATATTGCTAATAATATCTTTTCTTTCAGGGAAAGAAATTACTAGTAATATTATTAGCAATAATTAGTATGATTTAGTTTCCTTTCCAACAAATTATGGTTAGCAATTGAAGCAATCATCTATCTATATATAGAGGTAGAAATTCTCTTGAGAAGATTATCAAAGAAAGGTTTAATAAAAAACATAGGCAATACTTTCTCCCGATCTGGGAAGCGCTCGCACCTGCGACAAGACACAACACCAAGGTCGGCCGTTTACAAGACCAGACGGCTTCTTCATCGTCTTCGTTCCATCGTCCAGTTACGCTTGCCTTCGCTAAGCAAGAAGAAGCGTGTAACAAGTTGGTATCAGAACAGTTCGATCCTCCCGACCTTATGGCGCCTATACTACCATCCAACGATGAACGCCTCCTTCGACTCGAGGCCACCGTTGACAGCATCCGCAAGCGTCTCGACGCCCAGACCGAGAGTACCGCTGCGATCCACACCTCAATCGTGGACCTCGCTGCAAAAATCAACGAGTTGCTTGCGAACTCGACAACCACCACAACCGGCCGCGGCACCTCACCCCCTCGCAGTACCACACGGCAGTGGCAGCCCACAGAGGGGACACCCGCACGCCGACGACAGACCCCCCCCCCCCCCCGCGGGCCTGACAGCCCCCCGCGGGTCCTCTCAGGCTTCGACAGACCCCCCCGGGTCCTCCCTCTACCCCATCACAACCCCCCCATGAGGAGTTCATTATGGCGAACCCCTGCGCGGGACTCCTTTCCGCAACAACTACTACCGCAACCCACCTCGTCACAACCCCCCTCGCAGCGACTACCGCGACCCCTTCCGCGACAACGACAGATACTGCCGCCCGTCTGACCCTCGCCACTTCTACGAGGGGGCCGAACGTCGTGGAGGCCGAGGCTACGTCGGCGAGGAGCGCTGGCTACCGCGCTTTCCACGTCTCGACTTGCAACCTTACGACGGCACCGACGATCCTTTACTTTGGGTGCGTCATTGCGAGCGGTTCTGCGAACTCCGCCGCATTCCAGAGGAGGAGCGAGTCCAAATGGTGGGACTCAAACTTAAAGGCGAGGCTCAGTCTTGGCTCGACGGGTGGTAACGACGGATAGGCTGGATCGATTGGGGGCACTTCTATGACGAACATCTCATCCGATTCAGCATTCCCACGCATCGCAGGGCATTGGGGGATCGCATCTCTCTCAAGCAGACGGACACGGTAGCGAACTTCAATCGAGAATTTCAATCCCTATTGTCTCGAATTTCGTGTCGGTCCAGCGACGAGGAGATCGACAACTACATCTCCGGCTTGACGACAACCATGGGCCAAAATGTGCACCGCGACCGGCCATTAACCCTTGCCCAGGCCATATGGTGCGCGCGCGAGGCGGAGAATAGGTAAACGGACGGCAGCACCGCAGCCGTTTCCGGAAGCCTCAATCGCGGTGGGCGATTCCCATCCGAACGCTACGCGGCACCCCAGCAGAGACCGGCCATCCCGGGCCCCTCTTTCAGCAAACCGGCCTCTGGCGGCGGGTCCCACTCTTCAGGGCTCTCCGCGACAGGACCGGCAGCACCTCAGGGACGACGGTCCAGGCCACTTCCGCTGGCTCGTCAGTGCCCAGACCTGTTCTCCGTCGAGTCAACGCAACTGAGATGGCCGAGCGCAAAGCAAAGGGCCTCTGCTTCAACTGCGACGAGACCTACTCCCCCGGGAACCACTGTAAGTACCTCTTTTATCTAAGGGTACCGAAAGACGAAGAGGCCGATTTCCTAGGGGAAGAGTTCGACGAGGACGGCCGACCGTCAATCTCCGCCTTAGCCATCCTTGGACATAAAGAGGGGCCAATGCAGCTTCTCATTCAGATCCACGGGGTGCTACTTCTTTGCTTAGTTGATTCAGGGAGCACTCACAACTTTGTTAGTTGCTATGCTGCGCAACGACTCGGCTTGCGAACGACACCAGGAGCAGCAAGAACGGTCCGGGATGCAAACGGAAAGGAGCTGCCTTGCTTCGGGGAGCTCGACATATTAACCTTTACAGTGGCGGACCATACCTCGCAGTCTCCTTCATGGTCATCCCTCTCGATCGTTTTAACGTCGTTTTAGGCGTCGAATGGCTCGAAACACTAGAAGAGATCGGGTGGGACTTCTGGTACCTCACCATGCGCTTCACATTCCAAGACCGCAACATCCTGCTCTTAGGCCTCTTCCGTCACGATGATCAACCCCTCACGGTCGCGGCTCACGGTCGCGGCCATCCATGCCAGCGACGAACCACCTCTCCAGATCCTCATCCACAACTTCACCTTCATCTTCAAGCTGCCCTCTACACTACCGCCTCATCGTTCCTGTGATCACCGCATCCGCCTCAGAGAAGGCACTGAGCCGGTCGTGGTTCGGCTATACCGTTACCCGTTCCGCCAGAAGAACGAGATAGAAAGGCAATGCAACGAGATGCTAGCGCAGGGACTCATTCGCGCCAATCGATCACCCTTCTCCTCCCCTGTGTTGCTCGTCACCCTTCTCCTCCCCTGTGTTGCTCGTCAGGAAGGCCGACAGCACTTGGCGCTTCTGCGTGGACTACCGCCAACTCAATGATAAGACCGTCAAAGACAAGTTCCCAATTCCAGTGGCGGAGGAGCTATTCGATGAGCTTCATGGCGCAGCTTTCTTCTCCAAGCTCGACCTCCACTCGGGCTACCATCAGGTTCGAATAGCGGACGAGGACATCGACAAGACAGCCTTCCGCACGCACCACGGGCACTTCGAGTTCCTCGTAATGCCGTTTGGCCTCACCAACGCCCCTTCGATCTTACAAGCCCTAATGAACGAGGTATTCCAACCTTTTATACGGAAGTTTATACTTGTTTTCTTCGACGATATTCTTATGTACAGTCCCTCCATGGAAGAGCACCTTCGCCACCTCAAGAAAGTGTTCGAGACACTTCACCACCAGTTGCACCTGAAGATGACCAAATGTACCTTCGCAGAGCGGCAGGTGTCTTACTTGGGGCACATCATTTTCAGCAGCGGGGTGGCGGCTGACCCGGCCAAACTGGCCGCCGTGGCCGAATGGCCGCTTCCGACCAGCATGCAAGCTCTTCGGGGCTTTCTCGGCCTCGCCGGCTACTATCGGCGATTCATCAGGGGCTACGCCGAGATAGCGGCACCACTCAGTGACCTGCTCAAGCGGAACGCCTTTATTTCGATAGATCTCGCCCATACCGCCTTCAACAACCTCAAATCCGCCCTCACGTCGCCCCTCGTCCTGCATCTTCCCGACTTCTCCACCGACTTCTTCATCGAGTGTGACGCATTGGGACAGGACATCGGCACAATCTTACATCAAGAGGGCCATCCAGTAGCATTTTTTAGTCGAAAGCTTGTGGCACATCATGTCAAGTTGGCAGCTTACGAGAGGGAGCTCATCGGCCTCTCCAAGGCTGTCCGACATTGGCATCCGTACTTATGGGATAGGAATTTCTACGTCCACACAGATCATTACAGTCTCAAGTTCATGCTCGAGCAGGCCCTCGTCACACCCCCGTAGCAACATTGGTTGAGTAAACTCATGGGCTTCTCGTTCACGTGGAGCACAAGCCAGGCAAACTCAACCAAGCGGCCGACGCACTCTCCCGCATTGACACTGATATTCCCGAATGTGCCGCACTTTTCTGGCCGGTGCTCGCACTTGAGCAGGAGTGGCTCTCCGCGCTTGCTGCTGACGAGGCGGTCGTCACGCAACGAGCAACCATCTCGGCCTCTCAGTCCGAGGTCGGCTGGAAGGAGACTGGCGGCCTCATCTACTACCGCGGACGTCTCTTCATTCCGGAGTCCTCGCCACTGGTCCCCCGCATCATCCGACACTTCCACGACAGCACACATGAGGTCAGTACCAAGACGTTGGAGCGAGTGCGTAAAAAAAATTTCTGGCCCGGTCTACGCCACACTATTGAGTACGTGGCTGAATGTGCCACATGTCAACGCAACAAAACATCCACTCTCAGTCCTGCAGACTTGCTACAGCCCCTGCCAATTCCACAACATGTGTGGGCCGATATTTCCATGGACTTTGTGACTCAATCGTCCCGTTCCAAGGGCAAATCCGTCGTCTTGGTAGTAGTGGACCGGTTGTCCAAGTATGCACATTTCATGGCAATGAGTTCCCTTTTTTGGCATCATCAGTCGCACAGGTTTTCTTTGATACGGTGGTGCGTCTACATGGTATTCCCGAGACCATCGTCAGCGATTGCGACCCCGTGTTAACCAGTGCCTTCTGGCATGACACTTTCCGGCGGTGCGGTACTAAGTTGCTCTTGTCCTCGGCATACCACCCCCAGTCAGATGGCCAGACGGAAGTGGTCAATTGGACAATGGAGATGTACCTCCGTTGTTTCGTCTAAGTAGTCAAAAACGGTTATATATCGGTTATATAACCGATATATAATGGTATCGGTCCTGAACCGATATTTTTTTGCAGAAATATCGGTAAAATATCGGAACCGATATTATCGGCCGATATGGCCGATATTGTTCGAAATATCGGTTTACAAAAAAACCGATTTCTCACGGTTTTGATTTTGCTACAGAAAAATCGATATTGAATGATATGACATTCACATCAATGGAGAATGGAGATTACATCTTCTGCCATCAAAATCTTCATGCATCAAACTTATTCAGAGATGTAGTTCCTCAAGTGATCTCCTTTATCTTATTCAGAGATGTAGTTCCTCAAGTGATCTCCTTTATCTTGGATCTCTTGAATTTCTCGACGATATGTATACTTTCTGCATATTTTATAATAGAAAACTATTAAGTGTATTGTCCATATATAAAAACTGTGTTCAAAATGCAAATCGATATTTATCATTATAAAACCGATATATCGGTGATATATCTACAACTCTACTGGACCGTTATCATGAAAAAACCGTTATTAACTGCATAGTGTTTCGTAGCTGACAAACCCAAAACGTGGACTTACTGGCTTCCGTGGGCTGAGTTATGCTACAACAACTTTCATTCGGCTCACCGCACCACCCCTTTTGAGCTTGTATACGGTCGGCCTCCCCCACCATGCTTCCCTATAAGGCCGACGCCTCCGTGATTGATGTTGTCGACCGTCACCTCAATGATCGTGCCACGATTCTCGAACAAGCAAGACAGTGCCTTCACCATGCTCAGAATCGGATGAGGCAAGTATATGATACTCGCCACCAGGAAGTCATCTTCAGCCCGGGCGATTGGGTGTGGGTGCACCTCCAACGACATCGACAATCCACTCTGAGGCACACAACTGACCACAAGCTCGCTCCTCGCTTCTTCGGGCCCTTCCGAGTCTCTGCTCGGGTTGGCACGGTGGCATATCAACTCGAGCTTCCAACCGACGTCCGCCTCCACAACGTCTTCCATGTATCATTATTGAAGCCATTCCGTGGTCCACCACCGACGGTAGTACCAGCCTTACCCGTCGACCTCACACCAAGAGAACACCCGGTCCCGACGGAGATACTTGATACTCGGATGGTTGCTGACACCCGCGAGTACTTGGTTAGCTGGGCGGAAGAAACCGCTAACGATGCTAGATGGGTCCAACACGACACCCTCGAGCGCCTTCATCCCGGCTTCCAGCACGAGGACGCGCTGGGTTTGAAGGGAGGGCGAACCTATACCCGTTACTCACATGGACCGCCAAAGGGAAAGACACAAAATCCGGCTAGGGTTGCCTATACCTAGCCGACGGCATTACTTGGCAATATTATTAGTAATATTAGAAATAGTTAATTTTCTTTCAAGGAAGATATTATTAGCAATATTGCTAATAATATCTTTCCTTGAAAGGAAAGATATTACTTGGCAATATTATTAGTAATATTATTAGCAATAATTGGTTTCCTTTCAAGGAAGATATTATTAGCAATATTGCTAATAATATCTTTTCTTTCAAGGAAAGAAATTACTAGTAATATTATTAGCAATAATTAGTAGAATTTAGTTTCCTTTCCAACAAATTATGGTTAGCAATTGTAGCCATCCTCTATCTATATATAAAGGTGGAAATTCTCTTGAGAAGATTATCAAAAAAAAAGTTTAATAAAAAACATAGGCGGTACTTCCGATCTGAGAAGCGCCCGCGCCTGCGACAAGGCGCAACACCAAGGTCGGCCGGTCACAAGACCAGACGGCTTCTTCATCGTCTTCGTCCCATCATCCAGTTACGCATGCCTTCGCTAAGCAACAAGAAGCGTAACAGATACTCTTTATTTGTCGAAAAAAATAACTCTTTATTGTCACTTAATGTGTTCAATTTATTTTTGTACGTGTTACATTACAATAATCAAGTATATCAATACAAGATATGATAATCAAGTAAATCAGTGTACATAATTTGATAATATAGGTGTCATGGTAATCAAAGGCGTACCTCGCATAAAGGCGCAGCAGCTGGGCCTCGCACCTCACTAGGCAAGGCGTTTTCTCCAGGCGTACCAAAGGCGAGCCTTAGGTGCGCCTTTCTGCAAGGCACAATCAAAAAAATGCGCGCCTTATGGTTTTTTTTTTATGTATACAAAAAAACTTTGAGGTATGGAGATAATCCTTACCTCATATAAGTAGTTGGTTACATTTGAACTGGAAAAACTAAATTTTACTAAAAGCATGGTAGGGATAATACAAACTCTTGTTAGTTATGCTGATTGCTACTGCTGCTTTGTTAGTTTAATTGGTTATTAACATATTTTTGCTGGTTTTAATATGTTATTTGGTTTTATTTCTTACATTACTAATTTATTTATTTATTTATGTATATTTTTATTTATTTTTATTTTTGCACCTCGCTTCGCTCGGACGCGCGCCTTAAATGCGCCTTACGCCTTGCGCCTCGGACGATATAGACCTTTTGCGCCTCGAGTGCGCCTTGCGCCTTTGACTACCTTGATTGGTGCTAATATTAAAATCATTCATCATATCTTATGAACAGGAAAAAAAAACTAAAAAACTGAATAACCAAATCTTTAAGCCAGAAAACCACAAATTACCTAGTAGGAAAATGAGAAAATATGAAAAGGAAAAAAAATAACATTAAAGTTTAAAGTCATCAGCAGTCCAACATGGCTTAGGTAGTAATTGCCAGCTCCAGAGAAGTGGGTAGCTTTAGAATAGTTGTTGGTTGTAGCCAACGAATCAAAAGATCTTCTACTATCCTCAGCAGAATCAATTCCTCGTGCATTTAATCAGACATGCCTCTGATGGGTGTCAGAAGCTACCAAGAAGTGTTGGGCAAGGACATTTTGCCTGTCCAAGGGTATGGCACATGTTTAGGAATCTACATGCTTCCTAGCTGGTTGGTTATGGTTAAACAAATTATTGTGCAACTCAACAAATGGATATAATATCCTTTGAAAAAGTGTCTCATAAACACAAATATCCTTCAAAATATATCATGCTATATTATGGCATTGACTTGATTAACCATGTGTGCATATCCTTCACAGAAGGGCTACTTAAATGCAGAACATCCTATGAGCTAAATCTTGCTACATTTGATTTGACATTGCCTTAATCAACTATGTCAGAAAACCTTTAAGAATGATTAATGTCATACATTTTATTGAGGATGGAGACAAACTGCAAATTTCAATTACTAGTTTCTTGGCCAGTTAGTAAAACACTTTGATCGATACCACAGCATAATAGGCAAAAAAAAACAGCAGCTAATTTGATGAAACACACTAAGGGATAGTCATGGAAAAAGAAAGTATTATGAGCCTTTTTCTTGGATATAAGAAATGCTTAACTGCATAGGCGAGAAATAGTCCTAAAGAATCTTTCTTATGGAAGATTTATGGAATGACTCTTTTCCTTGGGGCTAGTACTCTTGATTTGGGTGAACTGTGACTTGAACCCCTACATTTGTGGACATGCAAACCGGTTCATGAAACACAAGGGAGTGAGTAATTAGTACCCGTAACAATGGGAATGGCGTAAGCATGGACACAATTTTCCTTCCGACACAATTAACCAAATTACAGTGTATGTGGGTCCACAATCACTGAGAAACTTACCTAGTGTGTATAAAATCAGATAGGCATAGTACAGCTACCAAAAGAACAAAGCACTTTAGGGTGTAAGCATACCTTGAAAGTAAGGATAGCAATTCCTCTGAATTTCCCAGTTTCAGGGAACCTCATGCAATCAATTTCAGTTACAGTACCACATCCCTCAAAGAAAGACCTTATGTCATCCTCAGTTGAGTAGTATGGGATGCCACCAACATAGACCTTCTTAACTTCACTGCCAATTTGACACACAGATCATTAACCAACTTAGATTAGAAAAACAAAAATAAAAAATTAAAGCCTAAAACAGCAGTTGAAACTGGTACAACCACAACAACAACAAAGCCTTCATCCAACAATGTCATTACATTTCAATGATTTCATTATTAATCTTAATCTAGGAAGAACACTCTCCAAAAATGTTGGTGTCGGACATGTATTGGACACCTATTGGACACTCCACACTCTCCACGGACACTCCAAAACACTAGGACGCTCCAAAATAGGTGTTGTGGCCTGACCGTGTCGTGCCATATACGTGTCCTAGCAACATAGATCTTAATGAATCATAGAGATCAATACAATCCACTATAGCAACTTGTATCATCTTACCTTCTAGACTATTTACAGAAAATATTCATACAAAGGGATAAAATTATCCCTATTTGCATAAAGAAGATAGATTTGCAAAAATTGCAAATAGGGGGATGAAGATGCCATAACAAACGGCGCCTAGCATGGGACGCCATTAGCAATGGTGCCCCATCACTGAGAAAATACTGGGGCACCTTTACCAATGGCACGGTCAACATTTCGGGAGTGGGATGCCATAAGCAATGCCGCCCCTCATTAATTGTTATTATGGGGCACCACTGTCAATGATGTCCCGTGTATATATATATTTTTTAATTTTGATTGGCTAGAATTGAGTGACACGAATTGTAGGTAGGTAGGAGGAGGAGCCTATAAAAGGAGGAGGGTATTGAGTTTTAGAACTCAAACAAAGAAGAGGAGAAAGAGACAACAAAGAAGAAAGAGAGAGAGAGAGAGAGAGAGAGAGAGAGAGAGGTGAAAGATGGGTGAGAAAAACGACGAACGTATTTTCGGTGGGCTTACGACTGAGAGAGAGAGATCCAGGAACGTGAAAAACACATATCTCGATTAGTATTTGTTGGAGAGGTAATTGACTTGAATTCATTTTTATTTGTAATTTTATTAACTACTCTTAATTATTTAATATTTCTATAAATTATATTGTAGTTATACAATTATAGTCACGAAGTACGCTTGCGGGGACATGGTCAATGGCATAACATAACAAACTACGACAAATGGGACAGAAGGCCTTGGTTTAGACCTTTGAATTCCATTATATAAATGAGATACATTTACAGCAACACGATAGGAACTTGACGTCAAGTCTGACTAAGCACTAGTGGCCCCATGCAACATTTTCTAGCTGCCAGTGGAGGAAATGACTATTACTCTCTAGGATGTAGCCAACATTCTAGGGTTACCTACTACAGGTACGATAATTTATTAGGGGATATCTTAGACGATATTTTGGTGTGGTTACCTAAAAATTTAATTTAATATTATAAATGACCTTGTATATTTTGGTGAACGATTAAATGTCGGTGGTCCTATTAGGCGATATCTTGGGATGGACCGCAAGCAGATTTGAGGAAAAGATCAAACGTCAGCTTATGCGACAACTTTATAAATCTTGACCGTATTATTGACGGTCAGGTGAACGTGGATGAAAACCGTATATGAAGTTTAACTAATTTATTTTAAAATATCGATCTTATAGTTTAACAATAACTAATTCATTTTGGTTTAATATTTCAGATCGTTTGTTGCATGAGGACATATTTACTTGCTTTATGTAGTTCAGTTCTTTTTCCAAACGGAACTGGCTACAAGGTAAGTGTTCGTTTTCTACCTTTTTCAGAAAATTTGGTAGAACGTACTCGATATGCATGTAGAGCGGCATTATTGGCATATTTGTATTTCTCCTTGACTGTGTCTACGACCTCAGTGGATAGCTGTAGCAAGAATCTGACTAGATGCATGTCACTACTACTGGTATTTTATCGTGTTAGTATATTATTCATGTACCTTTATAGGGTATAATTGCATCATGTTGTTTCTACTTAGGTTTGGTCCTATAAGCATTTCGCTATTAGTAGACCGGTGACCGGTATTAGTCCTGAAGCGGATCTTTCCGGTAGCTAGACGATAGACGTTTAATGCAATGGATTAGGCATAATGCAGATATCAGGTTGTCTTCATTTACCGGACACAATTTGATTCGCTATAGCATGCAGAGGTAAAATAATTTCATATTTCTATTTATTTAAATTTATGTATTTCTTTCTCTACAATGGATCAAATAGGTTCTATGGATGTCATATATTATGTGTTTCGATGCTCCTGATATTCAGAGGATGTCGTATGCATATCGTCTACATAGATTTTATATCTTATACAATAATCGGACCATGTACCATCCAATGGATTGTGCTCTTCGACAGATCGGGATGATGCAAATAATTCTTGATGCTCCATCCATCAGCTATGAGCTATGGCAAAGCTCATGCGCTATCTAGAGTACATGGTTTACTTCCTGGCTGGGATTCCATATACGAGAGATATAGTGTGACAAATATGTCTTGACAAGTGGAATCTTCGGATTATTGTTAAGTTTTTATTAAGTTTGTCGTTGTGTTTTGCTAATTTTTTGTTTAAACAATGTAGTGTAAGGTGACATTGCTTACAAACGTTGGTAGGGAGCATCGTGTGAGGAGTTCTGATTTCCTAATAGAGCTGTAGATGATTATAGCATGCGTGGATTATTAGACAACCTTGCCGAATTTGTACGTCTTTATTTATAATTTTAGTACATTTCATTTTACTAAATTTATTAAAAATCCTTTAAATTTCAACGTCCGTGAATACAACTCATTAATAGTAGGGAGAGTAACATGTGACCGGAGGCACAAATTTTTTGTACCAACTTGCGACTTTCTTGATTGAGATATTATGCATGACCTATCTCCCCATATGCCTCCGCCACCGAATTATCCAGCCGACAACGTTACTCAGAGACGGAGCCGTAGGTCCACTGCTCACCAGGCTGGAGAGAGGACTTCCTACCAGGTTGGAGAGGGGATTTTCTAACAGGATAGAGAGTGGATGTCTCATCAGGCTGGAGATGGGACGTCTCATCAGGCTGGAAAGGAGGACTTTCTATCATGTTAGCGAGAGCAACTCCCAGGTCGGTCCTACATATTGGTTCTGGTATATAGAACAATATACGCAATTTTTTTTCGACTCCATCAACTCCAATCAAGAGACCAGTTCATGTGGACTCAGGAACTTGATAGTTCAGATTCAGATCCTCCTCCGAAAAAAATAGCGAATCGTAGAAATTGACTAGGTCTCGTACCAACTAGCAGGAATTACTTGGGATGGTTTATGTATTGTCGTAGTAGTCGTAGTCGAGTATTTTCTATATATAAAAATTGAAAATGTCAAAAAATGAAAGTTATTGGTACCTTGGATTTTAAGTTATTTTTTCAATTTTGAAAGATTTTGTTATCTAGAATTTGGAGTAACCTTCTTACATTTGACATATAGGATAACATCTAAAAATATAACAAAAAACATAAAAATCGTTTATTTAAAAAAAATACGCATAAGGCACCATCGCACTTGGCGCCAAACCCATTGTCTTTATGGGGCAGCGCTAGTAGCAATGGCGCCCTATCAAATTTTCATAGGGGACGCCATCACCAATGGTGCCCCATGCTTCAAGATTCCTTACACCATTTGTAAGGGCGCTTCATCCCTCGTTTTGCAATTTTTTCAAATTTCTTCTGTTTCATGCAATTTGAGATAATTTCTTCCCTCCACACGAAATTTTCTGGACTATTTATAGGCTTGGGTAACTCAGAGGGTACTATAATGCATGAGCTTAAAATGCGGCAAAAAATAGGTCTACCTACCACCCCTTGGCTATCTAGGTTATAACCAACTCATTTTCATAGTTATACCATAGGAATTTTGTACCAAAATAGAAGGTTAATGTCAAGTCTATGCAGTTAATAACGATTTTTTCATGATAACGATCCAGTAGAGTTATAGATATATCACCGATATATCGGTTTTATAACGGTAAATATCGGTTTGCATTTTTAACACAATTTTTATATATGAACAATACACTTAATAGTTTTCTATTATAAAGTATGCAGAAAGTATACATATCGTCGAGAAATCCAAGAGATCCAAGATAAAGGAGATCACTTGAGGAACTACATCTCTGAATAAGTTTGATGCATGAAGGTTTTGATGGCAGAAGATGTAATCTCCATTCTCCATTGATGTGAATGTCATATCATTCAATATCGGTTTTTCTGTAGCAAAATCAAAACCGTGAGAAATCGATTTTTTTGTAAACCGATATTTCGAACAATATCGGTCGATAATATCGGTTCCGATATTTTACCGATATTTCTGCAAAAAAATATCGGTCCAGGACCGATACCATTATATATCGGTTATATAACCGATATATAACCGTTTTTGACTGCTTAATGTCAAGTCAACAACTAGCTATACAAACTTTGTTAATTCTTTTATGGAGCTTTCTAGTTCTCCATAGCCAACTCCATTTTGATGGAAAAAGTCTCAGATGATGACGATGAGTATTTTGGAACCAATCAACTATAGTTTTAATTGGTCATTCAAAACTGAGCATTACTCGCAACTCGGAACATTCACTTGGAAATAACTAACGACTAGGAAACACACTCCAAAACTGGTGTTGGGTCATCATGTCCCAATTATGTTGTGTCGTACGCGTGTCCAAACAACATAGACAACATCATACACCTAAAACAACAAAATGACTAACAAGAGAAAGAGAAAGGTTCTGTTTTCACCTCTCATCGATCTTGATCGGCTCTTCGACCGTCACTTCCTTACTAGCCTTCTCCTCCTCATTACCTTTCTCCTTCACGGCATCCTTCTTATTCTTCTTCTTATATGGTTTCTTCTTCTTCTTCGGTTTCTTCTCACGCTTCTTACTCTCCTCCTCCCCCTTCTTCTCTACCGACACTCCATTCTCCTCTCCTCGCTTCCTCTTCTTAATCTTCTTCTTCTTCTCCACACCCTCCTCCTCATTTCCATTCTTTGATTCTTGTTTAGCTTCTTCAGAAGGAAGAGTGGGCTTCTTGTTTCTTCTCCTCTGGCTCTTCGACAAGTTGGGCTTGGAGCCGAGGAGCTCTCTGATGCTCTCTACTTCTTTCTTCACCACTGAAGAAGAAGAAGGGGTTTTGGTGTTGGACTCGGCTGCGGGATGGACTCGGCGAGGAGAGAGCCAAGCTTTTGCTTCAGCTTCTTATTCGATAACACCATCTCTCTTTCTCACCAGAGAGGAAGAGGGGGAGGAAGGGGAGGGAGGAAGACGAGACTTAGGCTAAACCCTACTTAGAGGGTTATTCGGACCAGAGCCCGGACCTTGTATTGGAATTTGATTTTGGGCCAGTGTTCGGTAAAAAAAAAAAGTATATTAGCCAAGGTAGGTTTTTTTTTAAGTCATTTACACTGGATTAAGAACTAAGTTTCCAAAGGGGGGGCGCTTCGTCCCTCGTTTTGCAACTTGATTCAAATTTATTTTGTTTCATGCAATTTGAGATAATTTCATCCCTCCATACAAAATTTTCTGGACTTTATAGTCTTGGGTAACTCGGAGGATACTACAATGCATGAGCTTAAAATGCGGCAAAAGATAGGTCTACCTACCACCCCTTGGCTATCTTGGTTATAACCAATTCATTATCATAGTTATACCCTAGGATTTTTGTACCAAAATAGAAGGTTGACGTCAAGTCAACAACCAGCTATACAAACTTTGTTAATTCTTTTATGGAGCTTTCTAGTTCACCATAGTCAACTCCATTTTGATGGAAAAAGTCTCGGATGATGACGATGAATATTTTGGAACCAATCAACTATAGTTTTAATTGGTCATTCAAAATTGAGCATTACTCACCACTCGGAACATTCACTTGGAAATAACTAACGACTAGGAAACACACACTCCAAAACGGGTGTTGGGTCATCATGTCCCAATTATGTTGTGTCGTACTTGTGTCCATACAACATAGACAACAGCATACACCTAGAACAACAAAATGACTAACAAGAGAAAGAGAAAGGTTATGTTTTCACCTCATCGATCTTGATCGGCTCTTCGACAGCCACTTCCTCACTAGCCTTCTCCTCATTACCTTTCTCCTTCACGGCATCCTTCTTATTCTTCTTCTTATATAGTTTCTTCTTCTTCTTCTTCTTCTTGTTAGGCTTCTTATTCTCCTCCTCCCCCTTCTTCTCTACCGACACTCCATTCTCCTCTCCTCACTTCCTCTTCTTAATCTTCTTCTCCACACTCTCCTCCTCATTTCCATTTTTCGATTCTTGTTTAGCTTCTTCAGAAGGAAGAGTGGGCTTCTTGTTTCTTCTCCTCTGGCTCTTCGGCAAGTTGGGCTTGGAGCAGAGTAGCTCTCTGATGCTCTCTACTTCTTTCTTCACCACTGAAGAAGAAGGGATTTTGGGGTTGGACTCGACTGCGGGATGGACTTGGCGAGGAGAGAGCCAAGCTTTTGCTTCAGCTTCTTATTCGATAACACAATCTCTCTTTCTCACCAGAGAGGAAGAGGGGGAGGAAGGGGAGGGAGGAAGACGAGACTTAGGTTAAACCCTACTTAGAGGGTTATTCGGCCAGAGGCCCTGTCACGCCCCGGACCCGCCCGGACCGCCGCTCCGCCCTGCTCCGCCCCGTACGGCCGGGATTAACGAACCGGACACGTATCACCGTGCCTCGGCGCGCCGGACGCGAATCACCGCGCCCGTCCCGCAGGTGCGAGGGAGGAAAGGAGCCAAGCGAATGGCCCGTTCGAGCTTTCGGGGGACATGATGCCGCACGGGCCTGGGGTTGCGCCCGTGCAAGGCCAATCGTTTAAGTTGATAGTTGGCTATCATCGCATCAATCGAGTAAGCAGCGGAAAGGGTTGTTGCAATGCAATGCATTAGCCAACTGAGTGTTCGGGACGATCGAGGCAACTTGGGTTTCCTTTAGCAAAGGCACACGTTCGTTCCATACATTATGCCCCTTATACGATAGCATTCTCGGGGCAACAATCGAAACCAGGATTCCGGGTCTTAGGGACTGTGGCACGCCTATCACTTCCTCGGACGATCCAGTACCTGCAAGCAAGTAAACTGTTGGTGGGTCAGCACTTTATACAAGTACTGGTGAGATAAATCAACTGAACAGAAACAAGCATTCACTCAAACAGGCACTAAGTAATCATGTTATAAAATATTACATTACTAGTGATCTTTCTAGTTTTTACCTAGGTTCGTTTCATGCAGTTCTAGCAGAGTCATATTACTTGTTTGGAAACATGTTTGGAAACAGAGTTTCATATTGAATATGCAAGCAAGCAAACCGTTCATGTTTCAGGGTGTGCGCAGCGTATCTCGTGCGACTCGAGGGTCTGATGCATAGCCAGACACACGATGCACATTCTTAGGGGCAGTCACTATCCAAGCCAACACAATGACTTAGCTATATGCAGGGCGGTCCCCGAGTATCTCAGGATCGGCAGCTGGTGGAACAGCGTACCAATGACTCATTCTCTGATGCTAATGGCAGCTGTGACCCATGGTGGCTATGACGCATGCAGTTCAGCTCTCCACCAAAAGCCATTGTCCGACCGCGTGCGAATGCATGGAACACTATCAAATAAACTCTAGTATGCAGACGAGACGAACCATCATAATACACTCGTTGTTGCGGGGCAATCCGACTTATCACTTGAACACGTTCAGGCACAGTATGGTTCTCTCGAAGCATAGACGATAGTGAACATGTTCATGCACTCTAAGCAGGCGATCAGGATTCTCGTTAAGCAGGCATTGATTCAAAGACAAGCTAGGTGAGTTCGTTCATTAACATGCAAGGCAGGTTCTATCATTCTCTTAAGAAAACATTGCAAGCAAAAACTCAGGTTATTATTAAGGCGTGCAAGAATCAGAGAACGAAGTTCTGCCCACTCACCTTGATATATAACGCCGGCGCGGAGCGGGGCGTTACAGGCCCGGCCCTAGTATTGGAATTTGATTTTGGGCCAGTGTTCGGTAAAAAAAAAAGTATATTAGCCAAGGTTTTTTTTTATGTCATTTCCACTGGATTAAGAACTAAGTTTCCAAAGGGGGAGGGGGGGGCGCTTCATCCCTCGTTTTGCATTTTTTTCAAATTTTTTTTGTTTCATGCAATTTGAGATAATTTCATCCCTCCATACGAAATTTTCTGGACTATTTATAGTCTTAGGTAACTCGGAGGATACTACAATGCATGAGCTTAAAATGTGGCAAAAGGTAGGTCTACCTTCCACCCTTTGGCTAACTAGGTTATAACCAACTCATTATCATAGTTATATCCTAGGAATTTTGTACCAAAATAGAAGGTTGACGTCAAGTCAACAACCAGCTATACAAACTTTGTTAATTCTTTTATACAAACTTTGTTAATTCTTTTATGGAGCTTTCTAGTTCTCGATAGCCAACTCAAACCCAACTCCATTTTGATGGAAAAAGTCTCGTATGACGACGATGAGTATTTTGGGACCAATCAACTGTAGTTTTAATTGGTCATTCAAAACTGAGCATTACTCGCCACTCGGAACATTCACTTGGAAATAACTAACGACTAGGAAACACACACTCCAAAACTGGTGTTGGGTCATCATGTCCCAATTATGTTGTGTCGTACTCGTGTCCATACAACATAGACAACAGCATACACCTACAACAAAATGACTAACAAGAGAAAGAGAAAGGTTCTGTTTTCACCTCTCATCGATCTTGATCATCTCTTCGACCGCCACTTCCTCACTAGCCTTCTCCTCCTCATTACCTTTCTCCTTCACGGCATCCTTCTTCTTCTTCTTCTTCTTATATGGTTTCTTCTTCTTCTTCGGCTTCTTCTCAGGCTTCTTATTCTCCTCCTCCCCCTTCTTCTCTACCGACACTCCATTCTCCTCTCCTCGCTTCCTCTTCTTAATCTTCTTCTTCTTCTCCACACTCTCCTGCTCATTTCCATTCTTCGATTCTTGTTTAGCTTCTTCAGAAGGAAGAGTGGGCTTCTTGTTTCTTCTCCTCTGGCTCTTCGGCAAGTTGGGCTTGGAGCCGAGGAGCTCTCTGATGCTCTCTATTTCTTTCTTCACCACTGAAGAAGAAGAAGAAGAAGAAGAAGAAGAAGGGGTTTTGGTGTTGGACTCGGCTGCGGAGATGGACTCGGCGAGGAGAGAGCCAAGCTTTTGCTTCAGCTTCTTATTCGATAACACCATTTCTCTTTCTCACCAGAGAGGAAGAGGGGGAGAAAGGAGAGAGAAGAAGACGAGACTTAGGTTAAACCTACTTAGAGCGTTATTCGGACCAGAGGTTCGGCCCTTGTACTGCAATTTGATTTTGGGCTTTCGGTAAAAACAAAAACAAAAAAAATTATACTAGCCAAGGTTGTTTTGTTTTTTTATATGTCATTTCCTCTGGATTAAAAATTAAGTTTCCAAAAAAAAAAAATCAAACCGTGTTCATTTCCATCGGAAGCCTCCATTGTAACCAACAGACCACGATCTCACCGACATATTAGCCAAGGTTGTTTGGTTCATCACTATCTCCACTATTATAATACACTAGTCTACATGTATGTATTTCAATTAGAATAATTGTATTTAAAAAATGGTAAGGCCAAGAGACTTTATTGTCATCGGGACAAGGAGAATTATATGGGAAGAAGAGACTTCATAGCATGAAAATTTTATTTTATGGACTCTTTTAAACATAAATGACATGCAATTTAACATCATGACATCATATTTTCTCTCAACACTCAAGATATAAATAATGCTTTAGATTTTTATATATTTATTACCTAGTCATCCCTCTTACTCTAAATTACCTACCCGTCCCTCTTAACTTTAATGGCCATTTTAATTAATAAACATTAAGCAAGAATATATTTGGAACAAAAAAATTTACGATGAAGCCTAAACTTTTTCTATTGTATAGTAGTATAGATATCTATCTATACTATTATAACGCAACTTTCTATGCTCAAATAAAGGAGCTTAAAAATGTGTAAAAAAAAATTTAATTTTTATATTTACCTGAAAATATAATCAAAATTATATATATATATATATATATATATATATATATATATATATATATATATATATATATATATATATACTAGTTACCTTCACGTGTGTAGCACGTATCAAATTTTTTAATATATTATTAAAAATAGATATAAATTTAAATTATATTAGAATATTTTAAATATGATTTGAATATATTTTATTTATAATTTGTTATAAATATTTTTTTGAATTTTAGATATATGTTTAATTAGATAATAGTTTAAATAGAATTTAAATTTTGAATATATGAGGATTTTTCATATGCCTGGTTGGTTTTTATTTATTTTTTTCTCAACTACGCGAGAATAAAACATATCCGGTATTTAATTTTTTTTAAAACATGTTAATAATTGATTATATACATACGGTTTAGATGGCTCATTTTTGAGCCGATTATAAGCCGATTATAATTGATAATATATATATATATATATATATATATATATATATATATATATATATATATATATATATATATATATGGTATTAACTTAACATGTATCCAAAATTTTACAAAGATATTTCAAACAAATTTACAAAGATATCTCAAACAAATTTTAATTGAAATATATTCAAATCATATTTAAACTATTTTAATATAATTTTAATTTCTTTCCATTTTTTAATGATATTAGAAAAAAAAAATCTATCTTATTTTTTCAATAAACACACACACACACACACACACACACACACATATATATATATATATATATATATATATATATATATATATATATATAACAAATCTAAATTCAAATATTTAAATTATTTTCAACAAGATCAGAAAAAATTATTTTATGCGCAATACACGTGAATTTACTAGTATATATAAGGTTGCAGAAGAATACTTTTGGAACATAAAAGTCCTATAGTAAAATCTAAAAATTTTCATATTATATATAATTGGCTTCCCAAATATCAAAATTGGACTAGTTATAATGTAATTGTAATCAGAATTGAATTTGTAAAGTAATTGAATTATAATTACATTATTATTTTGTTGGAACATATAATTAAACCATGTAAAGTTGAATTCAAATGTTTATTTTAGTATATAATCTAATTGAGTTTGTAATCTAATAAAGAAAATTTTAATTAAAAATTTAAAAAATAAAAACAAAACAGAATAAATAAACAAAAATAAACAAAACTTCAAAAAGTTTTAAATTTTAAAAAATGAAAAAATAATAAATAATAAATAATAAAAGTAATAAAAGCAAACAATTATAAAATTATTTAAAATTTTAAAAAAGGAATTTAAAAAAATAAAATAATAAGTAAATTAATACATTAAAAAAATAGTAAATTAATAACTTAAAAAATGGAAATATAAAAAAGAAAATAAATAAAAAGAAAAATAATAAGAAAAAGAAAAAATAATTAATTTTTTTAAGATTTAAGTTGTAATTGTAATCGCGATTACATGAGTTTTATTATGTAAATAATTTTAAGAGAAAATGCTGTAATGTAATCAAGTTTGTAATCATCATTACATTGCATCCAATTTTTTTTCTCCAAACAAACACCCCCGAACTAGATTTACAACGTAATGTCAATTACATTATGTTGTCCATCCCTGCAAACCAAACGCGCCCTTAGTTTATATGTTGCATGCATCTTCTTTTTCGATAAGCTCCTTTATGTTTTAATTGTTTTTCGAAATAGGAGAAGATTACTTTTTGTTTTCAAAAATAGCAATACAGACTTAATTGTACTCCAACGAGTCTATATGCTAAACCAACCATTATCCTTGCAGCTAGAAAATGTGCGATCTATATTTGTCACTTCTCGATACATCTAAATCCCTCAAACATACGTGCACACATACAAAAGTATCCATTACATTAGGTTAAATTTCTATTTAACTGATGCTACCTCTTTAAACTAAGCACATAAACAACTATTTGTCACCTAAGATAGTTTTTGACTATCTCGGGTCAAGGTCACAACTCGTCAAATCCGTTGGGTCATCATTAAATATTCTAAAGAACTTTCAATTATGAAACCAAATCATTGATGTTCAATATACCATTTATATCCAATCGATCCAATCCTCATTCAATATTTGACTCACATCATTTTTCCAATAAGTCTCTAATAGTAGTACCCAACCATTTGGTCCAAATTTAAACATTCATTCAAGTCATAATCTCAATGTATAATTCATTTTGTTGTTCTCGGCCAAATCATCAATTTTATACTTTCTAAATTCTTATCCAACATAACATCATTTCGACAAGCGCCTACTCCAAACCATTCAAACTCAATACACCAAGGGACACTCAAAATTGAAATACAGCAAATCATAACTCTGAACTAAGTCTGGGTACTACCTCATCCTTCACAGGTAGACTTATCACTATCAATATGAAAAGGGTATGAAACACATATCATCACTACGAGGGTCGATGCATATACCACTCAGAAATCTTGTCATTTTTTGATGCCATACCTCTCTTCTCATTGATCCAACGTACATTCCAGACTATCTATCAAGTGGTGCCCCTACAGACCAAAAAGATAATATTCACTTTCTCAAAGTCTAAAACATAACCAAGCTAATACACGAATCAACTTAAGGTTTCTGTTGATTCCATTCATTAAAATTATGTACACTTCCTTGTTGGCATACCATACCACTACTCACAACTGTTTATAGCACATCAGTTATCCTTTGTTTATTCCCACATACAAGGTATCCTTCACAGATTATATTGTTATCCTATTGAAATAAATTATTTCTCGGTATCATTACTAATCAGTGTATGCACACATAGCATCACAATATATATAGAATTATTATTTAAAACATCAAATAAAGCATCAAGGAGGGTCAAGAGCCTTTCGATCGCAGAAGCAACTTGTTATTAAAATAAACTAAAATGAGGGTCTGTGAAAGTAAAACCGTGCTCTGATACCATTATGTCACATCCGATTCTGTAGAACCGAAAAGTAGCCACTATGCGTGATATCGTACAAGTCTATATTAAATTTGTACAAGCCATGAATATTTACAGTTAATGATATATCTCAAAATAAGAACATTACAGCGAAATAAGTAGATAAATTGAAGTCACAACAGAACATAAAAAAGAATCTTTTATTGATAACTATATTGGAATACAAAGGCTCTTAATAGCCCACTGGTTATGCCAACTTGGCTTACAACGCACAAGTTTAACTCTTACTTACCAAAGATTTACATCGTTCCATATATTATATCCTCTCATAAAAAAGAAATCTTCGACCAAACATCTTTAAGCTGTCAATCCGAGTTCTAATGCCTCGGCACTTCCAAGAAAATCTCTGTACCTGGGGAGTTGGGGATCATTACATTCTCGTGTACTAGTGAGTGGGACTAACCCACTCGCCTAAACCAACACTGGTATTCATGCAAAGCGTACAATTATATAAGGTGGTCTTGCTATTTAGAACTATGATGATTGATATTTCATATAGATAACATAAGTGAAATATGAAACATGAAACTATATCACTTATCAGTGATTTCTTACCACATTCGATGTGTCCATCCCTGTATATATAAGATAAAGTAGAAACTTACCATCCCTGAATAAGACATATATTAGTATCAAGCCCGACTATATGAGATCATTCTAACACGATGAAGGACTATTACATGGTATTATGATATGCCCTCCCAGTCTGAGTAGCTAGTCCCATTGAAGGTCTTGCAATATCTCGTGCTTTGAAGCACATTCCAAATAATTTCCTCCTAGGACGAATTGTGTAAAACCCCTAATCCTAAAAAAATCGTATTAAGTTATTTTTTTTATTAATTGAACTGTAGTAATTATGAGCTAATTAGAAGAAATAGATTTTATTTAATTTTTATTTTAGGTGTTTGTGAAATTAGGAGATTTATGGAGCCAGTATAAATTTTTTCTAATTTATTTCATGTAGGAGATTCTTTGGACAGTTGCTAGCTTGATGGTATGCAATAAAGTAAATTATAGAAATTTCTATGTGTATATATATATATATATATATATATATATATATATATATATATATATATATATATATATATACATACGTAGATAGTTAAATAGAAATAGAAGAAAGAAAAAGAAATGAAAAAGAATAAAAAAAAAAAACATAATTCCTTAATGGATCTATCTATCCCTACCCAATACCCTTAGCCAACCCGTTAGGAGCAAACATATGAAACAGCTGCAGTAGCAGCGCATGAAGACCCCCCCCCCCCGCGCGGCTTCAGCACACCCCCCCTGGGCTCGTTATATATATATATATATATATGAAAACCCTAACCCTAATCCTCCCTCTTTTCCTCGAGACCACCGCCGCCGTCCACCTCCTCGACTCCGCCGCCGGAGTCCAGCGCCGCCAGCCGCCGTGCACGCCCGCGCCAACTGCGCGTCGCGACCGGAACACCACAGCTAGTACACAGCAGCGTACTCCTCTTCCCACGTTGTTTTCTGCCTCCTCGCTTAACCAAACTCGACCCCGTCTTCACCGGTATGATCCTTACTTAACTCTCTTCAATACTTGTATGATAGTTGACCTCGAACAATGCGTAACCATAGGCGAAAATAGCATCCAAGTTGACGAAAAAAGACCACTTTTTGGTATCGCAAAAAACTGCGGTGACCACCTATGTTCCCGGGTTCGTATCTTCCACCACAAAGATCCGAATCCGATTTTTCTTTTTGGTATGCGGAGACCACTTGACCTAGTTTAATTTCTGTTAATTAACATTAAATTATTAACTGCTGTATGTAGAATTAAATTCGTTAGAAAATCTCGACAATACACTTTTTTTAGATTTCCAAAAATTGCAAAACGAAGCGCGCCCCGCCAAACAGGACCGTTCCGTCGTGTACCAAGCGTGTTGGACATAGCTTCTGGTCCGGTGTGTTGGACATCTAGACGTTATATTTTGTAGCTTCTTGTCAGGCAAGTATATCTTGCCATATTTACTGTTCTTCATATTCCATATGTTGCATGCATATTTATTTTTTATCTTTAGTTTATATATTTTAACTGTTATATAAAATGCGCGCGACGGTGTCGTCGCAATATGTTTTTATTTATGTATTTGCATTGACCTTGTTTGTGAGACTACACCATTATCATGTAGCATCATTAGGTTTCATTTGACTGTGACACATTTTTACACGAGTTGTGAGTCTCATATAGATCACGGACGTACGTATTGACTGATCATCGGTACGTGTGGGCCGTGCGTTAGGGATAACTGCTGATAGAAACTTTGTATGCTAGAAGACTTAGCAGTTATTAGAGGTCTATGGACATAGCCTATTGTAGTACGGTGGCCCCATCCTTGTCCTTGTTTGGTTGCAGGATTGGGCTAGGGTACTAAGGATAGGCTATGAACCAAATCGTGTCATGGATGTGACATGCTTAGAGCATGGGGTGGGAAGAACAACAAGTACCGTATTTGGGCTCCTTTGCACCTTTCCTTTTGTAACCCGGAAGCTCCGCTGGAGATACGGGCGATGATGACCCCTATACTACTTGGCGGCCTCTGCCGCTCAAAAGATGACATGCTTTGAGGCCCCTGATTCTCCGAGAGAGTCATGCCAATCCCATTTATGGCCAGATAGCCCACTTGTTAGAAAGTTGTTCTCAAACTGCATTCACTTAGACGGTTAGGCGACCCATTGGATATTTATTTCAGTACTTTATTGGCATGCTCTTATGTATCTTGTTATGTCCCTCTGAGGACCTGGCCCTTCCAGGTGTATCTGTTCTTGAGTATTAGCGGGAGCGCAAATTCGGATGGTTATATATGTTTCGAGGATGTCTTCTCTTCGAGCCCGTGATTGTTAGCTGGTATTCTTATATTGTGTTGTACTTTTCCATTCGAGTTGGTAGTGGATTTGTTTCCATCCAACTATCATCCTTAGATACTTATATTGAGATCTAGTTTCATAGATACTGGTTATTTATTTATGTTAATTTTCTGTGGATGAGATTTAGATTGTACCCTGTGACTTGTGATAGATTTTATATCACTTATGGATTTAATATTCATATTACAGCGTACATATGGGTTTTGGTTTCCATATATTGGAGTTGCCATATCCATGCAGCTGGCATGCTTACGTTTCACAATTTTTGGAAATCTAGAAAAAGTATGTTTTTGGGGTTTTCCAACAAATTTAATTCTACATACAGCAATTAATAATTTAATGTTAATTAACAAAAATTAAACTAGGTCAAGTGGTGTAATCACCTGAAATTTTTAAGAATTTTAAAATTTATTTTCTGGAATTAATTAGAAATTTTCGGTAATTTTAAACCTATAAATTAAAGCAGTCTAATTTAAAATAAATTTTTAAATGAAATTAAATAATATTAAAATGTGATGAAAATTATATTTTCTGGTATAAAATTAAAAACCGAGCATGGGGTATTTTTCCGGAAATTTATTGGATCCCGGATGAATTTTTAAAGCATTAAAAACTATTGGAAAAAAATTTACTGATTAATTAAACCAAATTAATTAATAAACCGAACCAAACCATTTTTTTAAACCAAACCCTGAACCGGACCGGACCGGCCGGTCTGGCTAGACCGAACCGCTTGCCTAGCGGGTCGGATCCGGGTCAGACCCGACCCGCCAGGATCCGACCCGACCCATTACCAAATACCTAACGTCCGAATCCCTTCAGCCCCGACCCCTCGCCTGGCCGGCGGCCGTTTCCGCCGCCGTGGCCGCCGGCCGACCTCTCGATTCGGCTCCCCCTCACCCGGCGACCCTTCCTTTTCCCCTTCCGGTGAACCACCGTCGGTTTCCCTCCCCCTAGAGCCTATAAATACCTATCGAGCCCGACCGGAAATCCCCTTGAACCCCTCTTCTCCGGTGACCCCGACGCCGGACCACCCTTGCTCAGCCGCCTAGCCTTCCAGAGACCACCTCCCAGCGCCGGACCACTGCAACTTCCCGCCGCATCTCCAGAACCGGCCGCCCCTCTCCAGGACCTCCAACGAACCCGAGCCCCCAATTTCTCCTCCGTCCGGCCAAGATCCGGCCGTCCAAACGCCGCCGATCACACCAGGACAGGCACTGCTTCCGCCCGAACCCCAGGCCGACTCCGGCGAGTCCCGATCAGCTCCGGCAAGCCTTCGGCAGCAAGCCCTAGCTAGGACATAGCTTGGACGCGGAACCAGGACACGGAGACTCGAACTTGACACGCGCAGATCGAACTTTTCAAACCCTGTTCAGGTAACCACAACTTTCTGCTCGTAGCTCGGTTTCCTATTCCGTCAGTTTTATCACGTAGCCTGTATGACCCCCTCGGTGCCCGTGCAAACCGCTCGGGGCATCGCGTCCTGTGGTGATCGCACACCGCGATCCAAAACAGAAAAAATTAACGTCCTATTTCACCTCGGAACTGGGTACGCCCCGCCAAACGGGACTACTTGGTCACGTGCGGTCTTCACCGATACGTGAGCGTCGTTGATACGGACGTGTGGGATTTCGCAGAAGCTGATTCGGATGTGCGTACACACCGGAATCAGTACGTATCCGCGGACAACGGCCCGTATCCGACTTTTCTGCAATACGCTGTAACTTAGTGTAAACACGTCGGATCGAGACAAAACTTGCGCCATCGGACTCGTAGCAATACGCTGGTCCTGTGGGTCAAGTTTGGTTTGATTCTGAGAATATTGGAAAATCGCGTGTCGTGGGCCCCACAGGTTCCACCTGACGGGCGATTTTGAGAACGGCTCATCGGAATTCAACTCTGGAAGTTCCGTTGGGTTCGTATCGACGTTCCTGACCTGTTGACACTAAGTTGGACTAATTTGGAGACTTTTGACCCTGACCTGGTTTTCGGTACAAAGCGACCTACACATGGACCCGCTTTGGCCTAGAAATGTCATTTTTGCCCTTGTGTCCAAACTGGACTTAAGGACAGGCTTTTCTAACTATTTCCTATGTTCTGAGACTATTGGTAATGTTCATTTCAGCTTTTGGAGGAGTTATTGCTGAACCTACTGTTACAAGGACCGTCACTGATATTCCAATCCCAGGCAAGTGTACCTTGCCATAAATTGCAGATTATTAGTTTATTTAGTTCTCTTGCTTTATTTTCTAGAATATTGTACATGCTATAACCTAGGACCGTATGACATATTTTGTGTCCGATCACAGTCGGGTACCAACCCCGTACGCGGAGTTGTGTATGTCATTTAGTGATGGACATTCGAGACCCTTTATATTCTCGTGCTTGTTTATCAAGTACACTATAACCTAGGACACTTGACACCATACATTGACAGAATCTTCCTGACATATTCAAGGTGATTCTGTATAGGATACAGGATGGACATAGTTATTATACTCTCAGATTATGACTGTTGCATTAGCTCTGATCTCACGTGACATAGACATGCGACGTGTGGTTACATTGGGTGGGGAGAGACACACAGGCTACAGGCTGTTCTATATATATATACTACTATTATGAGGTTGTAGACTCTCGAGCAGAGCTAGACCACTACTAGATAGTGCTGCTACCGGCTCCCCGATACAGAGCTTGTAGCAGTCTCATCCTGAGTACTAGTGTTGCTCTCAGTTGCATTTTTCACATAGTTGGTTATGTAGTTACCCTGTTTATTTCATTCTCTATTTCACTGCATTACTTTTGGCTTGAGATTTCTGTACCTTGTTATGTCCCCTGAGGACCTGGAATGGATGATGTCCCCAGGTTTAGCAGAAGAGCATTATCCTGAGGTTTACGGGACAGGAGCTGAAGTTGTACCAGGAGCTATTGCTGAAGGAGAACCTAACATAGAAGCAGAGGTGATGGCTGAAGACTTTACTTGAGCTTATGATATTGTACTCATCAGATACTTTGTTTTGGACTCCTTTGTTCTGGTCTGATGAACCAGTGTTTAGACTTTTATCGGGTGGTTCCCCGACATACTCTGCTGTGACTGGACTTTGATGTACTTTTATTTATTTGCTGTTGTTCTTATTATTCTGTGTGTGGATGAGATTAGTATTATGACCTATTGTTGTAGACCTATATTACAGCTTAAGTATGGCCGATGGATCCATTAGATTGGGATGTCCTTCGGTGTGTACTGCTGGCCATTGTCATGTGACTAGTCCCTCGATATTTTGGGACTGGGGCGTGATATGGTTTTTGTGGTGGCCCATGCAGGTCTACGACAAATTGTTTGGTCTCAACTTAGGGGCCAAACAAACCTGTAAAAGATAGGATAGGCTTAGGATCTCATCCATTTGTTGAAACATTTTTGAAACTCTATATCGCATTCGAATTAAATACTTAATTATGCATCCTGCTTGATTCTACTAAACGTTCTCATAAAGTTCATTTTGGATGCAGAAGATGGATCCGAGAAATGGAGAAGAAGTTCCTTTTACACCACAAGATGCTGTGGTTACCTTTGGTGATGGAGTTACACCAGAGAACAGAGGTTAATCCTCTCAAAGTGGACAAGCTGAGCAGCATAACTCAAGGTTCAGGCGTGATGATATCCTACCACCACCTCAGTTCACTCTACCTATGCCTGCCTTCCCACCAGGACAAGTAATGGATGGGCAGCAAATGTTCCAGATGTTTTATACTATGATGCAAGCTCAACAACAAGTTCAACATGAGGTGCAGCGTCAGGAGGCAGAGAACCTGAGAAACAGCCTAGTAAATGCATTGGATCAGGCAAACCCGCAAGCTAGGCGACCAGCGACGGGATCTATCACTGATTTCCGTCAACTCAAGCCCCGTACCTTTTCGGGCAAGGAAGGACCAACTGAAGTGCATGAGTGGCTCACCAATACACAGCATCAGTTGGAAGCAGCTGAACTTCCTCGGGAGAGATGGATGACTGCTGTCCGAATGCAACTGACGGACAACGCGCACCACTGGTGGCTAGCTGAAGAGAGGAGGCTCGGACATGACCGAGTCACTTGTTAGGAGTTCTCCAGACTCTTTCAAGAGATGTATATCCCAGCCGTTGCTAGATCAGAACTCCGAGATAAGTTCAACCGTCTCATCCAGGGCAACATGACGGTGGAGGAGTATAATGCTGAATTCATTCGCCTGAGTCATTTTGCCCCTTCTCTAATTCCTACCGAAGAAGAGAAGGCGGAGAAATTCTTTGATGGACTCAGGTTCGAGCTTCAGAGGTTGATTGGATCTGTTGCCCCTACATCGTACAACGACGTTCTTGCTGCGGCACGACGCATGGAGCGCGTCACCAGGAGGGAGTCAAGTCTGAAGCGGCCATTTACCTCAGTACCATCCAAGGCAGCACAAGGAGATTCTGCAAAGCGACTCCAGAGGAATCTACCGCAGAGGGCAGCACCAAGAACTCTACCTACTTGTCATTTCTGCGGCAAGTTGGGACACATTGAAAAGGAGTGCAGACGCAAATTGGGACTGTGCCTGGTTTGCGGCTCCAACCAGCATCTATCCAGGGACTGCACAGCACGCCGAGAGGAAGCACCACGACCAGCTCTACCTGCACCAAGGCCAGATTATCCAGCAGTGGGAGCACAGCAGACAGGAGTTGGAGGAGTCAGACCACCAGTTCCAGGAGGATATCAGCCAAGACCTCCATTGCCACCTCAAGCAGCACTATTCCAACAGGCTCGTCAGCAGAGGGGACCAGCACAGGGACGAGGTCAGGCTTTTGCATTGGCTGTTCAGGAAGAAGCTATTGCTGGAGAAGTTATAGCAGGTACCATCTTAGTAGCTTCATTACCTGCTGTAGCTTTATTTGATTCTGGGGCATCGCACTCATTTATAGCTGCTAGCTTCGTAGCCACCCATAGAGTAGCTACTGCACCCCTTCCAAAGACTAAGAGAATTCTTACGGGAGGTGAAATCATACCTTTTAGTGATATCTGTAGATCATGCTCAGTAGTAGTCTGCGGGAGAGAAATGCGAGCCCAATTTTTGATCTTTTCTATGCCTGACTATGATGTTGTACTTGGTATGGACTGGTTAAGTCAGTATCATGCTACTCTTGATTGTCGGCTTGGAAAAGTTATATTCAGACCACCTGGACACTCAGAGTTTGAATTTCTTCGAGGAGCTGTAGAATAAGGTGTTCAGCCAACTCTTAGGGTATTAACTGTAGAAGGGGAGTCAAGTTACCCAAGAGTTATATCAGAGTTTGTGGATGTATTCCCCAATGATCTTCCAGGTCTACCACCTGATCGGGAAATAGAATTCACCATAGACTTAACTCCAGGAGCAGAACCTATCACTTTAACAGTTTATAGACTAGCACCTAAAGAGTTAGTAGAATTGAAGAAGCAAGTCGATGAACTACTGGAGAAAGGTTTTATCCGGCCCAGTGTTTCACCTTGGGGAGCACCTATACTTTTTGTACCGAAGAAGGATGGAACAGTTCGCCTGTGCATTGATTACAGGACGTTAAACGCTGTGACCATTAAAAACCGGTATCCTTTGCCACGTATTGATGACTTATTTAATCAATTGAGTGGAGCTAGGGTATTTTCAAAGATTGACCTGAGATCCGGTTATCACCAGATTAGGGTGAGGAAGGAAGATATCCCGAAGACAGCCTTTAGAACCAAGTATGGACACTATGAGTTCCTAGTAATGCCGTTTGGTTTAACCAACGCGCCTGCTGTGTTCATGAGCTTGATGAACCGAGTTTTCCATCAATACTTGGATAAATTCGTGGTGGTGTTTATCGATGACATTCTGGTATATTCCAAAAGCCACGAAGAGCACGAGGAGCATCTCAGAATCGTGCTAGAGACGTTGAGGCAAGAGAAGCTTTATGCTAAGCTCAGTAAATATGAGTTTTGCATGGATAAGGTGCCATTCTTGGGGCATATTATCTCAGGAGAAGGACTGTCAGTTGATCCAGAGAAGGTTGCTGCTATTGAGACTTGGCCTACACCAACATCAGTTGCTGAAGTGAGGAGTTTTCTAGGACTTGCTGGATATTACAGAAGGTTCGTAGAAAATTTCTCAAGGATTGCGGAGCCAATGACGAAGTTGACACGGAAAGATCAGGACTTTGCATGGACAGAAGAATGTCAGAGGGCCTTTGAAGAATTGAAGAGGCGTCTAACAACAGCACCAGTCTTGACTCTCCCTTCAGGGTCAGGCGGTTTTGTTGTTTATAGCGATGCGTCAGGTAGTGGCCTGGGATGTGTTTTGATGCAACACGGCAAAGTTATTGCTTATGCATCGAGACAGTTGAAGGTCCATGAGAAGAACTACCCAACGCATGATCTGGAGCTAGCTGCTGTAATATTTGTATTGAAGATTTGGAGGCATTATCTTTATGGTGAGAAGGTGGAGATCTACACTGATCACAAAAGTCTGAAGTATGTATACACCCAGAAAGAGCTTAACATGAGGCAAAGACGCTGGCTTGAGTTAATGGTGGACTTTGATATAGATTTACAGTACCACCCAGGGAAGGCAAATGTAGTAGCAGATGCACTCAGCAGGAAGCCTACAGCTTATTACTTGATGGTACAGCCTGAGCTATTGAAAGATCTACAGGAGCTCCAGATAGAGGTTATTCTACCAAGGCAGAGTGGCTTGTTGGCTAATCTGGAAGTGAAGTCATCGCTCGTGGAAAGAATTAAGGAAGCTCTACCTACTGATGCAAGGTTTCGAAGACTCAAAGAGAAGACCAAAGCAGGCTTGCAGACGGGACTTCACATACATGAGGATGGTACATTAAGGTGTGGAGATCGTCTATATGTTCCAAATGGAGAACTGAGACAAGAGCTAATGACTGAAGCCCATAGTTCCATATACTCTGTTCATCCAGAAGGAATAAAGATGTATCGAGATCTAAGGCAGTATTACTGGTGGCATGGAATGAAGAGGGAGATTGCGAGATTTGTAGCTAAATGCTTAGTCTGCCAACAAGTGAAAGCCGAACATCAAAGGACTGCCGGAATGTTGCAGCCGCTTCCCATACCAGAGTGGAAGTGGGAACATATCACCATGGACTTCGTCACAGGATTCCCAAGGAGCCCCAGCGGAAAAGACGCGGTATGGGTTATCGTGGATCGACTCACTAAGTCGGCACACTTTTTGCCGTTTAGAGTTGGACAGTCCACAGAGATACTAGCCGACATGTATATGAGACAAATAGTAAGATTGCATGGAGTGCCTGTTAGTATTGTATCAGATCGAGATTCGAGATTCACCTCTCATTTCTGGCGAAGTATGCAAGAGAGTCTTGGCACCAGACTAAAATTCAGTACTGCCTATCATCCCCAGACAGATGGTCAATCAGAATGTACAATTCAGATCTTGGAGGATATGCTGAGATCCTGTATGTTAGACTTTGGAGGGTCTTGGGAAGATCATTTGCATTTGGTAGAGTTCTCCTACAACAATAGTTACCAAGCAAGCATCAAGATAGCACCTTCGAGGCGTTATACGGTAGGAAGTGCAGATCGCCAATATGCTGGAGTGACGTCGGAGAGCGTCAAATATTGGGGCCAGAGTTAGTAATGCAAACAGTGGAGAAGGTTAAACAAATCCAGAATCATCTTCGGGCAGCTCAGGACAGACAGAAGCATTGGGCTGATACACACCGACGTCCCCTGGAGTTCAAGGAAGGAGAACATGTATTCCTGAGGATTTCGCCTACTCGAGGAACCATTCGCTTTGGGAGCAGAGGCAAGTTGAGTCCAAGGTACATTGGACCCTTTGATATTCTAGAGCGCATTGGTGAGGTGGCGTATCGACTTGCATTACCTCCATCTTTAGAGGGAGTGCATGATGTATTCCATATCTCACAGTTGAGAAGGTATGTGACTGACCCAAGCCACATAGTGGATCATTCTGAGATCGCCGTAGGCCCAAGCCTGAGATATGAAGAACAACCAGTGGGTATACTCGGAACCAGTGAGAAGACACTACGAGGGCAGACAATTAAACTGGTTCGTGTGGCTTGGAAGCAACACTCTCCTGGTGAATCTACTTGGGAGAGAGAAGATATCATGCGCCAGAAATATCCCCACTTATTCGAGGATGCAGGTATATTTTAAGTAATCTTTGTAATTCTTATAATTGCTGTTCTACTTGTAGTTTAATCTTTAAATTGCGAGGACACAATTTTCTTAAGGGGGGTAGATTATAATCACCTGAAATTTTAAAGAATTTTAAAATTTATTTTCTGGAATTAATTAGAAATTTTCGGTAATTTTAAACCTATAAATTAAAGCAGTCTAATTTAAAATGAATTTTTAAATGAAATTAAATAATATTAAAATATGATGAAAATTATATTTTCTGGTGTAAAATTAAAAACCGAGCATGGGGTATTTTTTCGGGAATTTATTGGATCCCGGATGAATTTTTGAAGCATTAAAAACTATTGGAAATTTTTTTACTGATTAATTAAACCAAATTAATTAATAAACCGAACCAAACCATTTTTTTAAACCAAACCCTGAACCGGACCGGCCGGTCTGGCTAGACCGAACCGCTTGCCTAGCGGGTCGGATCCGGGTCAGACCCGACCCGCCAGGATCCGACCCGACCCATTACCAAATACCTAACGCCCGAATCCCTTAAGCCCCGACCCCTCGCCTGGCCGGCGGCCGTTTCCGCCGCCGTGGCCGCCAGCCGACCTCTCGGTTCGGCTCCCCCTCACCCGACGACCCTTCCTTTTCCTCTTCCGGTGAACCACCGTCGGTTTCCCTCCCCCTAGAGCCTATAAATACCTATCGAGCCCGACCGGAAATCCCCTTGAACCCCTCTTCTCCGGTGACCCCGACGCCGGACCACCCTTGCTCAGCCGCCTAGCCTTCCAGAGACCACCTCCCAGCGCCGGACCCGTCAGTCGGACCACTGCAACTTCCGGCCGCATCTCCAGAACCGGCCGCCCCTCTCCAGGACCTCCAGCGAACCCGAGCCCCCAATTTCTCCTCAGTCCGGCCAAGATCCGGCCGTCCAGATGCCGCCGATCACACCAGGACAGGCGCTGCTTCCGCCCGAAGCCCAGGCTGACTCTGGCGAGTCCCGATCAGCTCCGGCAAGCCTTCGGCAGCAAGCCCTAGCTAGGACACAGCTTGGACGCGGAACCAGGACACGGAGACTCGAACTTGACACGCGCAGATCGAACTTTTCAAACCCTGTTCAGGTAACCACAACTTTCTGCTCGTAGCTCGGTTTCCTATTCCGTCAGTTTTATCACGTAGCCTGTATGACCCCCTCGGTGCCCGTGCAAACCGCTCGGGGCATCGCGTCCTGTGGTGATCGCACACCGCGATCCAAAACAGGAAAAATTAACGTCCTATTTCACCTCGGAACTGGGTACGCCCCGCCAAACGGGACTACTTGGTCACGTGCGGTCTTCACCGATACGTGAGCATCGTTGATACGGACGTGTGAGATTTCGCAGAAGCTGATTCGGATGTGCGTGCACACCGGAATCAGTACGTATCCGCGGACAACGGTCCGTATCCGACTTTTCTGCAATACGCTGTAACTTAGTGTAAACACGTCGGATCGAGACGAAACTTGCGCCATCGGACTCATAGCAATACGCTGGTCCTGTGGGTCAAGTTTGGTTTGATTCTGAGAACATTGGAAAATCGCGTGTCGTGGGCCCCACAGGTTCCACCTGACGGGCGATTTTGAGAACGGCTCATCGGAATTCAACTCTGGAAGTTCCGTTGGGTTCGTATCGACGTTCCTGACCTGTTGACACTAAGTTGGACTAATTTGGAGACTTTTGACCCTGATCTGGTTTTCGGTACAAAGCGACCTACACATGGACCCGCTTTGGCCTAGAAATGTCATTTTTGCCCTTGTGTCCAAACTGGACTTAAGGACAGGCATTTCTAACTATTTCCTATGTTCTGAGACTGTTGGTAATGTTCATTTCAGCTTTTGGAGGAGTTATTGCTGAACCCACTGTTATAAGGACCGCCACTGATATTCCAATCCCAGGCAAGTGTACCTTGCCATAAATTGCAGATTATTAGTTTATTTAGTTCTCTTGCTTTATTTTCTGGAATATTGTACATGTTATAACCTAGGACCGTATGACATACTTTGTGTCCGATCACAGTTGGGTACCAACCCCGTACGCGGAGTTGTGTATGTCATTTAGTGATGGACATTCGAGACCCTTTATATTCTCGTGCTTGTTTATCAAGTACACTATAACCTAGGACACTTGACACCATACATTGACAGAATCTTCCTGACATATTCAAGGTAATTCTGTATAGGATACAGGATGGACATAGTTATTATACTCTCAGATTATGACTGTTGCATTAGCTCTGATCTCACGTGACATAGACATGCGACGTGTGGTTACATTGGGTGGGGAGAGACACACATGCTACAGGCTGTTCTATATATATATACTACTATTGTGAGGTTGTAGACTCTCGAGCAGAGCTAGACCACTACTAGATAGTGCTGCTACCGGCTCCCCGACACAGAGCTTGTAGCAGTCTCAGCCTGAGTACTAGTGTTGCTCTCAGTTGCATTTTTCACATAGTTGGTTATGTAGTTACCCTGTTTATTTCATTCTCTATTTCACTGCATTACTTTTGGCTTGATATTTCTGTACCTTGTTATGTCCCCTGAGGACCTGGAATGGATGATGTCCCCAGGTTTAGCAGAAGAGCATTATCCTGAGGTTTACGGGACAGGAGCTGAAGTTGTACCAGGAGCTATTGCTGAAGGAGAACCTAACATAGAAGCAGAGGTGATGGCTGAAGACTTTACTTAAGCTTATGATATTGTACTCATCAGATACTTTGTTTTGGACTCCTTTGTTCTGGTCTGATGAACCAGTGTTTAGACTTTTATCGGGTGGTTCCCCGACATACTCTGCTGTGACTGGACTTTGATGTACTTTCATTTATTTGCTGTTGTTCTTATTATTCTGTGTGTGGATGAGATTAGTATTATGACCTATTGTTGTAGACCTATATTACAGCTTAAGTATGGCCGATGGATCCATTAGATTGGGATGTCCTTCGGTGTGTACTGCTGGCCATTGTCATGTGACTAGTCCATCGATATTTTGGGACTGGTGTAAACCCCCTCAATTTTATTCTGTAGATAGTTAGAGTGGGCCAGAAAATTTTTAGATAGAATATATTGAGGTTTATAGTAGGAGATATTTTACCTAAAATTTTAATCTATTTAATTAAAACATTATTCTACCCTATCTTTGTCTAATTATTCGGAGCCCATTTTCAGCCCATAAATTCCGTACAAATTTTGTACACTCGACTCAACTCGCCAAATTAGGCACTGGACTTTTTTTGACTGTTAAAATCAACTTTCGTGCGCTCTAAATTAATTGTGCAACATTCCAAAAATCGTAAATCATATTTTATTCCGTGTCGGACACCTGTGTCGTTACCCTCGATTTTGGAGTACCAACTTAACCCGTTGAGCCTGACCAACTAAAGGGTCCAAGACTGACTCCAAGCCCCCACCATTTTTGGCCTTTGTGCCGTTTCCAGATTTTGACCCCGCGGGCCCCAATTAAATTAAATTTGCGGAACGCGTTATCGTTAATTTAATCGGGATTTACCAACTCTGTAAATTCTATTTTAATATTAAATTAATCCCAATGCCCTCCAAATTTGACCCGCGCCTGACGCGCGACGCCCCCTCACTATGACAATTTTTAATTATATTTTTCTCCACAATTTTTACGTCATTTCATGTGTTCATGCAAATTCCCGAATTTACGGGGGCTAATTTGCAATTAACAAATTGTTGGCAATACCTCATTGGTCATGATAATAATTAGGGTCCCAAAATGGGGTCCCAATCCCAATTCCCTCATGAAGAAACCCACCCCCTATCCATATTACATCACAACCACCCATTTTTCATGTATTGATCTCAACCACTCATGCAAACCCACACTCCCCTATAAAGTCACATCTTCCCCCATCCTCACACTTCCCAACCAGCCCTAATCCCAACATTTGGGAAACCTCACCCCCTCTCTCTCTCTCTCTCTCCTCCCTCCTCCTCATTTCATACGTAACCATCTTCCTCCATTCTTCTTCTTCTCCTTCCCTTCTTCTTCCTGTGGACCATCCGGCCGGCCCGCTCGTGCACCCCGGCGGCTCCGGCCTGCTGCCGGCGGCCCAGCACAGCTCCTCCGCCCGACTCCACCGTGCAGCCCCCGCGGCAGCTCCGTCTACAGCCCCGCCGCTGGCCTGTGCAATCTCCCGCGACCACCGGCCTGTGCCACCCCCGTCCGGCCTGACTGTTCCCCCGCTCCAGCCTAACTGCCCCCATCCGACCGACGGCCACTGTGCAGCCGTCCGGCCAGTACAGTCCATCACCCCCGCCGGCCTGACTCTTCCCCCGCTCCGGCCTGACGCCCCTAACCGGCCACCGACAGTGCAGCGACTCCCCCTGCGGCTGACCCCGCATCTCGACCGGCCTGCAGCTCCTCCCCCGGCCCAGCCGTGCACCCCCGTCCGGCCTATTTCCGGTCATCACCTCCCCGTCAGCTTCTACCACCACAAGCAATCATCACTACCACCTCGCTCCGGCCAGCGACCCACCTCGACGTCGAGGTATAACTCTTCCCTCAACTTGCCTCTTATTTATATATTGTTTAAAGATTAAGTTAGGTGATTAGGGTTTCTATATGTGGTTAGCTAGGGTTTGTGCATCATGTTAGTAAAATTGTAGCGTAGTATGATGAGCTTGGGATAATGACATGAGATTAGGGTCTAATGTAGATTTAGGTTTATGTTTAAGGTTTGCAAGGGAGTTTAGTATTTTGTTTATAACTAAATATTCTGGGTATTACACATGGTTAAACATATTGCTAAATCAATTAATGGAGGTTTAAAATGAGTTAAATAAGGACATGGAATGTATATACATGACGGACGAATTTGAGGCATAAATAATGAAATGGAAATTTAAATCGCCAAATGAGATTTTTAGTTGTCATCCTAATTAAATGCAAATTGATTATTGTGGGGACAGATTTAATTTATTGAGTAATAAGATTCTGATAATTGAACATTGGTGAACACTGAGGAGCACGTATTTGATTTTGAACTAGTGTGTGGTACAGAACCATGGATCGGTAATTCAGGGACTGGAAATTAATGAAGGGTTAAATTAGAGTAGTACTTTGTGATTGGGTAACAATGATACAAAACGAAGGAATAAAAATTATAAATCGTGTTTTGAGGATGGTTTGATGATCTGGTACAAATGACTTGGTGATTTGACGTATCGTACCGATAGTCAACTATGGTCAACCCCCCTAGAAACTTGTCACTGTGTGTCGTAGCTGAGACTGAGTTTAGTTGTAGATGTTTGTAGCACCCCTGTCTGTCGTAGAATAGAATATTGATTCTGGCTTGTATTTTATCTCTAGGTATTGCGGGACCTGAGGACTCGGACGCGGTACCCGATCCCCGTCATCAGCAGCCGTACGCAGGCAAGTGTACCTTGCCACCCTGTATTTTCAGTTTACAGATATTCATTATTTCATTATGTACATTGTGCACATATCTATGTTGACGTTCGATACTTCGCGTCCGGTTCACAACCGGGTGAAGACGTACGTCGTAACGTCTTAGAAGGATTGTTAGATGCTTGTAGGACCTCGATGCACGTACCTGAGTACATCGATACCCCAGGACACAGATTCACTGTGATCGTGCCAGATTCCTGTATCCTGATACTGACATCATGACCAGAGACTGGGACGACCTTAGGGTCGCGTCCGTTGAGTTAAATTTGGTGTGTGTCGAGACTGTAGTTAGAGGTTCAGGTTCAACGCACAATCGTTGACCGCTTGGGAAGGAGAAGACAGTTACTAGACGTTTGGGCTACTCTGCACGCGCTTATATAGGTATATGTAGTGATCCTGTTTCATGGTGTAGTGATCTTGCTTCATGGTGTAGTGATCTTGTTTCATGGTGTAGTGATCCTGTTTCATGGTGTAGTGGTAGGACCCGTGTATCTCTGTGCTCGGAGCTACGGTACGACCCGTGTGTCTCTGTGCTCGGAGCTGCGGTTTTATTTTGGACAGCCCACGCGTCGAACATTGTCTTTAAACTGAGTCACACTAGTTGGTTATGATAGAGTACCCTGTCGTGCACTTGTACTTTTTGTTTACTTGGCATGCTATATTTCTGTACCTTGTTACATCCCTCTGAGGACCTGGTTCCCTGCCAGTTTTGCAGTATAGACGATTTCGGAGCACTTGGAGAATCTGATGGAGTGGCATATCTTGCGAGCATGGTACCAGGTACTCATATTATATCTACCGGCATTATGGTTATTTTACATTGATTATTCCTCTGCTGTTGTAGCCTAGTTTTTATAGACTCATACTTATTCTCGAGTTTATTCGAGTTAGTGTGTTATTGGGCGGCCGACTCTAGCACATATAGCTCTTTCTTGCATACTGTTGTACATTGTGGATTGAGACATAGAGGTTTACATTTATGGAATATCTAGATAGTGCCCTTTATTTTACAGCTTATACGTATTCGAGTTAGACCAGAGTCTGGTCGAATGCGTAGCTGGCGTGTCACGTATTCCTGGTCCTACGTATTTTGGGACTGGGGCGTGACATATTTTTGTGGTGGCCCATACAGGTCCGATTTAAATCGTCTTGGTCACCTGACTGTGCCAAGCGAGCCTGCAAATTAGGAATAGATGTTATGATTGTTGAATAGGATCTCAATCCATAATCGATTTTTAAAACTCTTTGTATGTGATTATCTCCCTTGGACTTCCACTTTGCATTCGTTCAAACTTCGTCAATATCGCTATCCTTGTTTCTCGTCCCCTATTGTTCGGGGAGACGAATGCTTGTGACTGATGACTTCCCTCCAGAAGAAGATTGAAGACCAGACGACAGGAGACAAAATTTGTATACCTTTCTCGGAGAAGATGTTACCCTATCAGGATAGATTGATGGGTTCTTTGGATTCTAGAACTAGTGTGGAAGTTTGGCAAGAGAGTTGGACCCAGTAGTACCCTACCCGTGCTTGAGGAAGCAGTGATCTTGGAAGTACTAAGAGCTGGAAGGATTGTTGATCATGACCTAGAATAATTTAGGGAAATACATAGCATGATGATGGAAACTAGTGGTTGTATAAGATAGCAATGCTAGGAATGAAGATTATGAGCTAGAGGAGATGAACATTTTTTTAGGATCTCACTTGGAAGATAAATGTCGGATTCCAGAAATTCTAGTATGTGCTTGAGGGATACCATTATTGTACTTGTGACTTGGAGAGATGAATAACGAAAAGAAGAAACTCGAGGAATAAAAATTTTAGGTAAAATTTGAGGAGAAGAGAATTTATACTTTAGGCAGGGGAGAAAATTTTCTTTTAAAAGGATTAGTGTGGTAAACAGAACAGGAGGATTTATTTTAAGGTTTAGTCTAGACTATGACCTTATCCTAGACATGGATTGATTGAGCCAATACCACGCGACGCGAGATTGTTGACGTGATTACATTATTTATGATCACCAGCTTACCCTGAGTTTGAGTTGCTTCAGGAAGCCCAGGAGTATGGTGTCCATCTACCTTAGAGGTATACAATTCAGGAGGTGAACCAGTGTACCACCTTGTTAAATCAGAGTTGAGGATATTTTTCTAGAGGATCTTCTAGGCCTGCCACCTGACAGAAAAAGTTTGTTACAGAGTTGACTCCAAGAGCCGAGCCAATTATTTTTCCATCTTCAGACTAGCACCGACAGAGTTTGGTTGAGTTGGAAGTCCATAATAGAGGACCTCTTAGACAAGGGTTTCGGTCGGGCTAGTGTTTTTCCATGAGAAGCAACCATCTTATAGTACCGAAGAAGGACGAGACGGTACGTCTGCATATTGATTTCAGGGACGGTATGTTTGTGTATCGATTACAGGATTTAATGCAGTAACGATAAAGAACAAGTGTCCACTACCGCGCATCGATGATTTGTTTGATCAGCTTAGCGGTGCATGTGTATTCTCGAAGATCGACCTCAGATCCGGATATCATCAGATCAAGGTACGGAAAGAGGACATCCAGAAGACTGCCTTTCGGACGAAGTATGGCCATTATGAGTTTTTAGTCATGCCGTTTGGTTTAACCAACGCGCCAGTAGTATTCATGTGTTTGATGAACAATATTTTCCACCAGTACTTAGATAAGTTCGTGGTGGTATTTATAGACGATATCCTGATATATTCCAAGAGCCAGGAGGAGCATGAGAGACATCTCAGGATTGTGTTGAAGACGCTGAGACATGAGAGGCTGTACGCCAAACTCAGCAAATGTGAGTTTTGCTTGGATAGAGTACCATTTCTGGGACACATAATCACCGGAGATGGACTATCAGTGGATCCGGAGAAGATAGCTGCAGTAGAGACCTGGCCTACCCCTACATCAGTTACGGAGGTTAGGAGTTTCCTCGGACTTGCCGGATATTACCGGAGGTTCATGGAAAACTTTTCGAGGATAGCTGTGCCTATGACGCGACTGACGCGTAAGAGCGAAGAGTTTATCTGGACCGACGAGTATCAGGCGGCTTTCGATGAGCTGAAGAAGCGTCTGACATCAGCACCAATTTTGACACTACCCTCAGGATCAGGAGGATTTGTAGTGTACAGTGATGCATCAGGGAGCGGATTGGGATGTGTACTGATGCAACACGGTAAGGTGATAGCCTACGCATCGAGACAGTTGAGAGTTCATGAGAAGAACTATCCGACGCACGACTTGGAGCTAGCTGCAGTGATATTTGCACTAAAGCTATGGAGACATTACCTTTATGGTAAGCGTGTTGAGATTTATACAGATCATAAAAGCCTGAAGTACGTCTACACACAGAAGGAGCTCAATATGAGGCAGAGACGTTGGCTAGAGTTGATAACAGATTATGACATTGAGCTACAGCACCACCCTGGCAAGGCGAACGTCGTAGCAGATGCCTTAAGCAGGAAGCCCATGGCATACTTTTTGACGACACAGCGACAGTTGCTAGAGGATCTCCAGGAGCTTGGAATAGAGATCGTATTGCCAGGCATGGATGGACAGATGGTCAGTCTTGAGGTTCAGTCTACTTCGATTGAGAGGATCAGGGCAGCATTGCCTACAGATGCGAGATTTCGACGTCTGCGAGAGAGAACAGAAACCGGCCTGCAGACAGGACTCAGGATTCATGAAGACGGAACGCTGAGGTGCGGAGATCGCCTATATGTTTCGAGTGGCGAGCTACGCCAAGAGTTGATGACCGAGGCTCATAGCTCGATTTATTCCATTCATCCTGGGGGTACGAAGATGTACCGGGACTTGAGACAGCATTTTGGTGGCATGGGATGAAGAGAGAAATTGCAAGATTTGTGGCGAAGTGTCTAGTTTGTCAGCAAGTCAAGGCTGAACATCAGAGGACTGCAGGATTATTGCAGCCACTCCCCATTCCCGAGTGGAAGTGGGAACACATTACCATGGACTTCGTCACAGGATTTCCGCGCAGCCCTAGCAGGAAGGATGCAGTTTGGGTTGTAGTAGACAGACTCACCAAGTCTGCACATTTCTTGCCCTTCAGAGTTGGACAATCCACAGAGATACTAGCTGACATGTATATGAGGCAGATAGTACGATTATATGGAGTGCCTGTCAGTATCGTATCGGATCGTGATTCCAGATTCACGTCACATTTCTGGCGGAGTATGCAGGAGAGCCTAGGAACTCGTCTCAAGTTCAGCACTGCATATCATCCACAGACTGACGGACAGTCAGAGCGCACGATACAGATATTAGAGGATATGTTGAGAGCGTGCATGATTGATTTTGGAGGATCATGGGAGGACCATCTACACTTGGTGGAATTCTCCTATAATAACAGTTACCAGGCCAGCATACAGATGGCACCCTATGAGGCACTGTACGGCAGGAAATGTAGGTCGCCAGTTTGTTGGAGTGACGTGGGAGAGCATCAGATACTTGGGCCCGAATTGGTGACACAAACAGTAGAGAAGGTCAAGCAGATTCATAGCCACCTGCACGCAGCATAGGACAGACAGAAACACTGGGCAGATGCGCACCGCAGACCATTGGAGTTCAAGGAGGGTGACCACGTATTTTTGAGGATATCGCCCACTCGTGGTACCATCAGATTCGGAGGCAGAGGCAAGCTGAGTCCGAGGTATATCGGACCTTTTGACATTCTGGAACGAGTTGGCGAAGTGGCATACCGTCTTGCATTACCTCCATCATTAGAGGGAGTACATGACGTATTTCACGTATCGCAGCTGAGGAGATATGTCGCAGACCCTAGCCACGTGCTTGATCATTCGGAGATTACAGTCGGGCCTAGTCTGTCTTATGTAGAGCGGCCAGTTGAGATCCTCGATCGCAGCGAGAAGACTTTGAGAGGACAGACGATTCGACTGGTCAGAGTGGCATGGAAGCACCATTCACCAGGCGAGTCTACTTGGGAGCGCGAGGATTCTATTCGACAGCGATTCCCGTACTTATTTAAGGAGCAAGGTACTAATTTACATACGGCAATTTAATTATTAGTTATTTTAAATTCTGTTAGATATTATCGTGCTTTACTTTTAATTTCGGGGACAAAATTTTTCTAAGTTGGGAAGAATGTAAACCCCCTCAATTTTATTCTGTAGAGAGTTAGAGTGGGCCAGAAAAATTTTAGATAGAATATATTGAGGTTTAGAGTAGGAGATATTTTACCTAAAATTTTAATCCATTTAATTAAAACATTATTCCACCCTATCTTTGTCTAATTATTCGGAGCCCATTTTCAGCCCATAAATTCCGTACAAATTTTGTACACTCGACTCAACTCGCCAAATTAGGCACTGGACTTTTTTTGACTGTTAAAATCAACTTTCGTGCGCTCTAAATTAATTGCGCAACATTCCGAAAATCGTAAACCGTATTTTATTCCGTGTCGGACACCTGTGTCGTTACCCTCGATTTTGGAGTACCAACTTAACCCGTTGAGCCGGACCAACTAAAGGGTCCAAGACTGACTCCAAGCCCCCACCATTTTTGGCCTCTGCGCCATTTCCAGATTTTGACCCCGCGGGCCCCAATTAAATTAAATTCGCGGGACGCGTTATCGTTAATTTAATCGGGATTTACCAACTCTGTAAATTCTATTTTAATATTAAATTAATCCCAATGCCCTCCAAATTTGACCCGTGCCTGACGCGCGACGCCCCCTCACTATGACAATTTTTAATTATATTTTTCTCCACAATTTTTACGTTATTTCATGTGTTCATGCAAATTCCCGAATTTACGGAGGCTAATTTGCAATTAGCAAATTGTTGGCAATACCTCATTGGTCATGATAATAATTAGGGTCCCAAAATGGGGTCCCAATCCCAATTCTCTCATGAAAAAACCCACCCCCTATCCATATTACATCACAACCACCCATTTTTCATGTATTGATCTCAACCACTCATGCAAACCCACACTCCCCTATAAAGTCACATCTTCCCCCATCCTCACACTTCCCAACCGGCCCTAATCCCAACATTTGGGAAACCTCACCCCCTCTCTCTCTCTCTCTCCTCCCTCCTCCTCATTTCATACGTAACCATCTTCCTCCATTCTTCTTCATCTTCCTCCATTCTTCTTCTTCTCCTTCCCTTCTTCTTCCTGTGGACCATCCGGCCGGCCCGCTCGTGCACCCCGGCGGCTCCGGCCTGCTGCCGGCGGCCCAGCACAGCTCCCCTGCCCGACTCCACCGTGCAGCCCCCGCGGCAGCTCCGTCTACAGCCCCGCCGCTGGCCTGTGCAATCTCCCGCGACCACCGGCCTGTGCCACCCCCATCCGGCCTGACTGTTCCCCCGCTCCAGCCTAACTGCCCCCATCCGACCGACGGCCACTGTGCAGCCGTCCGGCCAGTACAGTCCATCACCCCCGCCGGCCTGACTCTTCCCCCGCTCCGGCCTGACGCCCCTAACCGGCCACCGACAGTGCAGCGACTCCCCCTGCGGCTGACCCCGCATCTCGACCGGCCTGCAGCTCCTCCCCCGGCCCAGCCGTGCACCCCCGTCCGGCCTATTTTCGGTCATCACCTCCCCGTCAGCTTCCACCACCACAAGCAATCATCACTACCACCTCGCTCCGGCCAGCGACCCACCTCGACGTCGAGGTATAACTCTCCCCTCAACTTGCCTCTTATTTATATATTGTTTAAAGATTAAGTTAGGTGATTAGGGTTTCTATATGTGGTTAGCTAGGGTTTGTGCATCATGTTAGTAAAATTGTAGCGTAGTATGATGAGCTTGGGATAATGACATGAGATTAGGGTCTAATGTAGATTTAGGTTTATGTTTAAGGTTTGCAAGGGAGTTTAGTATTTTGTTTATAACTAAATGTTCTGGGTATTACACATGGTTAAACATATTGCTAAATCAATTAATGGAGGTTTAAAATGAGTTAAATAAGGACATGGAATGTATATACATGACGGACGAATTTGAGGCATAAATAATGAAATAAAAATTTAAATCGCCAAATGAGATTTTTAGTTGTCATCCTAATTAAATGCAAATTGATTATTATGGGGACAGATTTAATTTATTGAGTAATAAGATTCTGATAATTGAACATTGGTGAACACTGAGGAGCACGTATTTGATTTTGAACTAGTGTGTGGTACAGAACCATGGATCGGTAATTCAGGGACTGGAAATTAATGAAGGGTTAAATTAGAGTAGTACTTTGTGATTGGGTAACAATGATACAAAACGAAGGAATAAAAATTATAAATCGTGTTTTGAGGATGGTTTGATGATCTGGTACAAATGACTTGGTGATTTGACGTATCGTACCGATAGTCAACTATGGTCAACCCCCCTAGAAACTTGTCACTGTGAGTCGTAGCTGAGACTGAGTTTAGTTGTAGATGTTTGTAGCACCCCTGTCTGTCGTAGAATAGAATATTGATTCTGGCTTGTATTTCATCTCTAGGTATTGCGGGACCTGAGGACTAGGACGCGGTACCCGATCCCCGTCATCAGCAGCCGCACGCAGGCAAGTGTACCTTGCCACCCTGTATTTTTAGTTTACAGATATTCATTGTTTCATTATGTACATTGTGCACATATCTATGTTGACGTTCGATACTTCGCGTCCGGTTCACAACCGGGTGAAGACGTACGTCGTAACGTCTTAGAAGGATTGTTAGATGCTTGTAGGACCTCGATGCACGTACCTGAGTACATCGATACCCCAGGACATAGATTCACTGTGATCGTGCCAGATTCCTGTATCCTGATACTGACATCATGACCAGAGACTGGGACGACCTTAGGGTCGCGTCTGTTGAGTTAAATTTGGTGTGTGTCGAGACTGTAGTTAGAGGTTCAGGTTCAACGCACAATCGTTGACCGCTTGGGAAGGGGAAGACAGTTACTAGACGTTTGGGCTACTCTGCACGCGCTTATATAGGTATATGTAGTGATCCTGTTTCATGGTGTAGTGATCTTGCTTCATGGTGTAGTGATCTTGTTTCATGGTGTAGTGATCCTGTTTCATGGTGTAGTGGTAGGACCCGTGTGTCTCTGTGCTCGGAGCTACGGTACGACCCGTGTGTCTCTGTGCTCGGAGCTGCGATTTTATTTTGGACAGCCCACACGTCGAACATTGTCTTTAAACTGAGTCACACTAGTTGGTTATGATAGAGTACCCTGTCCTGCACTTGTACTTTTTGTTTACTTGGCATGCTATATTTCTGTACCTTGTTACGTCCCTCTGAGGACCTGGTTCCCTGCCAGTTTTGCAGCATAGACGATTTCGGAGCACTTGGAGAATCTGATGGAGTGGCATATCTTGCGAGCATGGTACCAGGTACTCATATTATATCTACCGGCATTATGGTTATTTTACATTGATTATTCCTCTGCTGTTGTAGCCTAGTTTTTATAGACTCATACTTATTCTCGAGTTTATTCGAGTTAGTGTGTTATTGGGCGGCCGACTCTAGCACATATAGCTCTTTCTTGCATACTGTTGTACATTGTGGATTGAGACATAGAGGTTTACATTTATGGAATATCTAGATAGTGCCCTTTATTTTACAGCTTATACGTATTCGAGTCAGACCAGAGTCTGGTCGAATGCGTAGCTGGCGTGTCACGTATTCCTGGTCTTACGTATTTTGGGACTGGGGCGTGACAACTGGGGCGTGACAAGTGGTCTCCGCATACCAAAAAGAAAATTTGGATTCGGATCTCTGTGGTGGGAGATACGAACCCGGGAACATAGGTGGTCACCACAGTTTTCTGCGATATGAAAAAGTGGTCTTTTTCTGTCAACTTGGACGCTATTTTTGCCTATGGTTACACGTTGTTCGAGGTCAACTATCATACATGTATTGAAGAGGGTTAAGTAAGGATCATACCGGTGAAGTCGGGGTTGAGTTTGGTTCAGCGAGGAGGCAAAAAACAACGTGGGAAGAGGAGTACGCTGCTGTGTACTAGCTGTGGTGTTCCGGTCGCGACGCGCAGTTGGCGCGGGCGTGCACGGCTGCGGGCGGCGCTGGACTCCTACGGCGGAGTCGAGGAGGTGGTCGGCGGCGGTGGTCTCGAGGGAAAGAGGGAGTATTAGGGTTAGGGTTTTCTCAAAGATGTATATATATATATATATATATATATATATATATATATATATATATATATATATATATATATATATATATATATATATATATATATAACGAGCCCGGGAGGGGTGTGCTGAAGCCGCGCGGGGGGGGGGGGGGGGGGTCTTCATGCGCTGCTACTGCAGCTGTTTCATATGTTTGCTCCTAACGGGTTGGCTAAGGGTATTGGGTAGGGATAGATAGATCCATTAAGGAATTATGTATTTCTTTTCTTTTTTTCTTTTTTTTCTTTTCTTATTCTTTTTCTTTTCTTTTTCTTTCTTCTATTTCTATTTAACTATATATATATATATATATATATATATATATATATATATATATATATATATATATATATACACACATAGAAAATTCTAGAATTTACTTTATTGCATACCATCAAGCTAGCAACTGTCCAAAGGGTCTCCTACATGAAATAAATTAGAAAAAATTTATACTGGCTCCATAAATCTCCTAATTTCACAAACACCTAAAATAAAAATAAAATAAAATATATTTCTCCTAATTAGCTCATAATTACTACAATTCAATTAATAAAAAAAAAGAGCTTAATACGGTTTTTTTTAGGATTAGGGGTTTTACAAATTTGTCTGGTGCCCCAGTGACCATTCAAGGAAAGCTAAACCTTGTGCACGAGTTGTCAATGACCATGCAAATGTGTAACTAGTTTAACTATAAACACATGCATAGTACAAACATAAATAAAGTAATGTATATTTCTAATTGCACAATCGATCATTTATGTGATATTAACATAATCATTCAAATGTTCTGATTGGTGAAATGCATGTCCCAAATATGTCGACCATCATGTAGTCCCAAACCATATTCCAATAATTTCGTGGTACCGCACCACAACTGTTTGCTTCTCACACGAAGCTTACCAAATCACATAACAACAGTTACACGGTATCGTACCACAACAGTGCGCTTCACATACGAAGCTCTTACTTCATAAATCTCATCCATAAATGCACATATCAGTTGCAACCATTCAATGTTCTATTTTTGTGTTACAACATGCATCGTGACTTTCATTTATCAGTTACACATGGATGGCACTTGTCGCACTTCGGTGCGTTCTCCACATAGGTTGGAAACCCCACCCAACACCAACATGATGCTTAAAAGTAGGGATCATATTTTTTATTTTATATATAATCAAAATAGAACTTTATTGAGGAAAAACAAGCATAGAAATTCAGGGACAAGGAGGAATAATAATATATGGAATACCATCCCTGTCAAATTTAACCATCTTCCTAACTCTACTATGAAGTTGCTTTCATACGGATATGATCTCACACGTATTGATGGCACAACCTCTAATGGATAATTCAGTGGCTATATTATTGCACACAGGAGCCGCATGATAAAGTATCAAAGACCATTTGTTGACGAAGATGATTGATTCTTCTTAAAAGATGAAGACAATACCACAGCGGCTGAGAATCACCTTAGAATCATAGAAACCTCTGAATTGCTAACTTTAACAGTTTTAACTAGTTGTCGTTGCCTTAACTTTTTGCAAACCAAATAAGATAGCAGTGAACAAAGCTTCAACCAGTGTAGAAGGACTTAACCGTATTGCCAAATCCAAAGAGAATTTCCCCGACCAGTTACGAACTATAGCACCTCTACCATAGGACAGCTGGATAGGATCATTGGTGACACTGCAATTCAGTTTGACCTTGCCAGGAGAAGGTTTGTCATATTTCCCGTTAGAAGCATGTTGACGCCTAGGAATAGATACGTGACTCAGAAACACAACAGCATATCATGAATCTTCGCATACGAGGCCACCTCCATTTGAATTTGATGCATTACCGCATCAATTATGAATCATGTGATCTTCCTTTGGCTTCGTATTTTACTTTATTTCGGTTCTTCCAGATCACCCATATAATTAATAGTAGCTACACATACCCTCCGGACAATTAGATTTCCCCCCATCCACCAAGCCCACAATTGATGAGTGATAGAGACTCTACAAGGCACATTCAGTCTCATTTTAGCTTCAAAAAACTGCCATACAACAGCCGCTAGTTGCCTTGTGGAAAAGATGAGATCAAGAGATTCAATATTACCAGTAGGACAACAGACGCATTTGGATGCAAGATAAAACCCCATGTTTTGCACACAAAAATCTATTGGAAGTCAGGAACGCCATAATTTCCAAAGTAAAACCGATAATTTGAGAGCAATTTCCTTCCTCCATATCTATTTGGAGGGGAATATTTCAACAAAACTTCCTTTGATAATTTTGTAAGCCGATGCCGTAGAGAAATAACCATTCTTCATCGGAGCCCGAACCCATTGGTCCGGATGATCAAGGAATATAATTGGTGAGTGAAGGATGGCTTGACATTCCTTAGGAGAGAATGAATGATATTAAGTCTTCATTCCATTCATTACAAATTCTAAGATCACAGATCACTTTCAACTCTTTATTAACTCATTTTTTGCAGGTAGCCATGTTGAAGCCATCTTTCAAGAAATAAATTAGCCTCTCCATTACCAACGTTTATGTGAATATGACTCTCACCCAAACTTCTGCCATGCATGAATCATACAACGCCAGACCTTTGATGCCTTTGGTTGGATATTTACCTCACGTGGATGCTTGGATCCAATATACTTGTCTTTAAGAAAGTGAATCCATAAAGTCGATTGAGTGTGGAACCACCACCACAGTTTTATAGAGAAAGAATCAACAACATATTTGATAATTCTAATGCCCATACCTCCTTCATATGTTGGTTTGACGATCTTGGCCCATGAAAATAATGCTTTCTGTGAAATCCTGATTCCCCTAACAATGAAGCAAACACTGATTTGAGAAGTTTAAGAACTTTTGCAGGTGGATTATATTCCGCCACCATATACATAGGAATTGAAGTCAGAACATGTTTAAGGAGAATTAACTTCCCACCCGTTGACAAAAGCTTACTATGCCAACTGGAAAAACGATATCTAACCTTATGAAGTATGTCCTCAAATATATGCATCAACCTCCTTGACGGTGAGATGGGACAACTAAGACAGGTAATAACATCTTGTTTTAATTGAAAGCCTGAGACATAAGTGACCACCTCACACCACCTCCTTGATGCATTAGGGGCCATAATGACAAGGCTTTTTCCGTGATAAATTGCTTCTTGGTACTGCCTCAACACCTCAATAATAAGAGAAATAGAGTCGGAAGTTCCAGCATAGAAAATAAGAATGTCATCAGCATACGAAAGGTGAGTGATCGCAGGCCCATTTCGAGGGAAAGTGTATGGCGTGAATAGTTTTGACTTAGAGATTCTGCAACAATGACAAATAAAAGAGGGGATAATGGATCACCTTGACAGACACCTCTGAAAGACTGGAAAAACCCAACTCTTTCGCCATTTATGAGAACAGAGAACCAAATATTTGAAATAAGCCTCCAAATAATGTCAATAACTTTGGCATTGAAGCTAAACCTGCATAAAACCCATAAGAGATGTTGCCAGTCAACACGATTGTATTCTTAAGCCATGTCAATTTTAAAGGCCATCTTTTGTAAACCCCCTCACCCAAAATGGATATTTTGTGTGTATTTTATATTATTATATTTATTATAGATTATTTTAAATATTGAATTTATTTAGAGTATTCTCTTAGTTAATTAGAAAATAAATTTCTTGATATATTTACTTATATAAATATTTATTTAGAATTATTTTAAGCTATTTTAGATTTTTTGAGATTTTTTAAGAATTTTTTGGGCAATTAAAACATAGAAAACGTAAATTTCTAGAACTTTCATGATTTACTATGAGACCATACTTGCATGTTGTTCATACCAAATATTTATTTTACGTTAAATATTTAATTATATTTTTCTGTAATTTATTTAGAATTTTAAGAAATTTATTTGGATTTTTGAAATTATTTAGGATTTTTTGGTTATATATAGTCTTAATATTAGATAGATGTTAATTTAGTGCTAATAGATATTAATAAGATTATATATAAATTATTTATATTATATTTAATTCTATTTAAGATTATAAATTATTGAGATAAACTCAAACTCTATTTTAAATTAATTCAAATCATGAGCCTACTAGGAAAACAACTTTATGCATATCCTATCCTTATTTGAACTTATCATAATCCTATCCAAATTAGCCAATCCTAGTCATATTCAATTAAGTAGTGTCCACCATTATAAATATCTCATCCTTCATATTTTTCTTCCCCAAATTTTCCTCTTTTTCGTCCAAAAATAGTAAAAATTTGTCATAAATTCATCCTCATTTTCTACTAGTTATGACGACTTAAAAAGACGATATCTCCTAGCTCCGGACTCCAAACGCGCTCCAATTTTTTTTGTTAGAACTATATCAAGGTTAGTTTTCTGAATATATAAATTATTTTAATAATTTATGAACTTATTTTTCTAGAAAATTCTAAAAGTGTCAGCTGTCCGAAATCAGACGCATTTCCGTATTTTCGAGATTTCGGGAGATCCCGAATTCAGAATTACGAACCGTTTAAAGTTTCGAAAATTTGACATGATGAACTTACATAAAATAATATTTCCAGAATTTAGTATATAAGTTTAATTTACTGTAAAATTCGTTCAACATAGAGGTAAATAGGAAACCACAAAAAATTATCATTTGTGCGCCATTGTGGACATAACTCTTTATCGACTTGTGATTTTATGAAACCGTCAATTCTAGTGTTCATGTAGCACTAAAATTTATAGAATTATACACACAAATCAAGAATTTGAGTCAGTTGACTTTTTGGTCAACTGATTGCCTCGATTTGCGTGCCACGGATTACAAATCCGTAAAGTTAATTTTTTTTGGACCAAAATTAGGATTTAACAATAAAATCAGATTATAATAAGATTAAAATACTATTTTAGGTTATTTTATTTAGAATTAGAATAGATTAAAATGGAGAAACCTATTCACCCACTTTTGTAACCTAACTTGTTTAATTTATGTGACGGGTAGATCGGACGACGCCTTGAGTTGAAACTTTATTCTTTTTCAGAGCAGGCAAGATACCTTGCCAAATTACTTATAATAATTTGCATGCTTATTATATTTTTATATATTCATTGCATGTGTATTTTCTTTCAGTCATAATTATATACTATATATATGTTGACACACACTTGACACATAGTATCATGGGAGGAAAGGACAATCAGTAGGCGTATGGGCTATAACCACTCTGATAAACCGTAGTAACTAGCACGCACTACGGTAGTTGTGTCACGCTGGTCGCTACCCTCGAGGTATGTCAATTTCTGGTGTCGTGCTGGTCGCTACCCTTGAGGTATGTCAATTTCTGATGTTCCTGACGTGTGTGTGAGTTGTAAGATTAGATAGAGTAGCCTACCCATGCCCATACATCGAAAAGTTATCCTCATTATGCATTCATATAGATTGTCTTGTACAACATACTTTTATATTTTCTACCTATTATGCATGTTTATTGTATTCAAATTGGCATGCTTCTATGTATCTTGTTACGTCCCTCTGAGGACCTGGTTCCTTTTCAGGTGTAGACGATCATGACTATTCGCAGGAGCACGGATCAGAACTTGCTACTTATCTCTTTCGAGGAGGTCTTCTCTTCGAGTCTCATTGTTCATTAGATGTTCTTATGTGGTTTCTCTTATATTCTAGTTTGGCATTAGATTTGTTTCCACCCGACTATCATTCTTTGATACTTCATAATTAAGATTCAATTATATAGTAGATTGGTTATTTATTTCTATTTGATTCTGTGGATGAGATTTAGTTATGCCCTGTGACTTGTGACAGTTTATATACCACATGTGAGTTATTATTCATATTACAGCGTACATGTGTATTATGGTATCCATATATTAGAGTTGCCATATATATACGGTTGGCATGCTTACGTATTCCTAGTCCTACGTATTATAGGACTGGGGCGTGATATTTTTTTGTGGTGGCCCATGCAGGTCGAGAGTATATTGTCTTGGTTACGTTACTGTATCAAGCAAGCCTGCAAATAGGATTAGAGTATAGGATCTCATCCATATTTGACTATGACTCACCTTCCCTCTAGTCTATTCTATTTAAATAATTACATCCTGCTTGATTCATGTACTTCGCTAATAGTTCCTTGAGTATAGCCTTCTGCGAGAATATAGGAATCCTTGTTGTTAGGATGATAATTAGGATAATATTCCTACTAAGAATACAACTAGAATATTGACACATCACTAAGTTTAGAATACCTAATGAACCCTAGCATCCCTTACCTGTAGGTTAATTGACCAATATCCCTTGATATATTTATGAAGGACTTGAGAGTAGTATAGACACAACTAGAGTTAGTAAGAAATTTGACCATATTGTTTGACCCTAGTTTTGAGGAACCAATAGAAATCCAAGATTGAACATTAGGACTAAACCTAACCTTCATAGTGAGATAATATTAGAACTATAAATCTAGATCATTGTCTTGATATTAGCAGAACAGTACCTTAGGAAGCCAAGAGAAAAGAATATAACACTTTCCTTGATCATACCTCGAACACAGAGATTAGCATACCACCTTTCCCTAGGAAACCATGATATTATCAAGAGTCTCTCTATTTAATTTTGTATCTTGTTCCTCCGAAACCTTAACACTCGCTATTGGTGCGATGACTAAAATTTTCTTTCATATTTCAATTCGTGTCACCTAACCCTTCTGATTGTAGGCCAAGTGATTTTCTTTTATGTTAGGATACATAGTTTGGTAGGATTGTAGTTTGTTAATCTTAAATTATATGCTTAGTAGTTATAACTTGATAGTTGAGTGTTTATTTAGATTGTGATTTTATGATTATCCTTTAGTTTCAAATCACGTAATTTGTACTTTCACTCATCATAATCCAGCGTACCTATATTTTCTGTACTACCTCGACTTATGCTGCTATTATAGCCTAGTTTTATAAGTTTATTCTTTTATCGAGCTTGTTCATGACATATGTATTATTGGGGGCCCACACTAATACATTGTCTAAATCAGAATCAGTGTATTATGGTCTGATCAACCTTAGTGTGCTTGGTTTGCTCTTCGCATGACTACTTTACGTGGATTGAGATATAGTTGACTCAACTTGTTAGACGAATATACTTGTCCTCTAGACTGGTCAGAGCATATCACGTCAGGTACATAACCGTTCTGATGTGAATATGCGAATAGGAATTTTCTAAAATAAGATTTCAATCCACACTGCCTTGGCCACTCCCTTTGGAATTCTTTAATCGCTTTGAACCCCGTATTTATATTCTATCCCCTCCTCCTTGAATTCTTTATTTTTGTTTTTTGTCTTTCCCTATTTCGGAAAGACGAACGCTCGTACTTGGTATAAGTTTGATACACGGAGAGTACTAGACATACCCCATAGGCCAATCACATTACTTGGTGACTATCTTTCATAATTAAGGGCACATCACATGTGATATATTTGGTGTTAAAATTTTTAAGGATTGAATAACATGATTAAATAATTTGAAGAAGTTTTTCTCAAATGTATAGCCTTATGTGATAGATCGGTAAATACTAAGTTGGGTAGAAGTTGCATTGTCAACTTGAGGTAAATTTTTTTTAGATTGTAATCAAGTAAGATTAGATTGAGAGATTTAAGTCATTTTAATTTTAAGAATTTTTAGAAGAATGATTTAGATTATGATTATTTAACTTTAAAGAAAAGAATGCCTTATAGAATAAATTTTAAAATTTTGATATTGCGGACCAAATATTTATAATTTGAGCACATAATTTAAATTTTGAATATTGGAGATTAAATTAACAATTTAAATTTTGAGGATAAAATATATATATATATATATATATATATATATATATATATATATATATATATATATATATATATATATATATATATATATATATATATAAAACTCAAAACTTGAACATTGATGGATTGAATTCAAAATTTTACAATTTGATGATTTGAATTAAAAGTTAAATTTTGATTGTTGGATCACCTATTTGAAATATTGATAATAGAAATTGAATTTAAAATTTGAAGAGTACAAAATTCTTAAGCTGAAAATAGGAATAAAATTTGATTAGAGTTGTTTATTATTTAAAATCTAGAAAAAAAACTATTATAGTTGGAAATCATGATTTAAAATTTGATGTGCATTATTTAAATCTTCAAGATGTCATATAGATTTGAATTAAATTTGGATGTTGATTATTTAAAAATCTAGAAGAAATTATGATAGGTTAAATTTTGATTTAAATAGTTGTTATTTTAATTTTGAAGAGATTTTGACGTATTTGAATAGATTTTATCATTTAAATTTTTGAGAAGATTGCTGTTGACTTGCCTTAGATACAAATGAGAAAAATTTAACAAATTATCCCTTATTTTTAATTTCGAGAACAAATTAAGTTGGGTAGATTGTAAACCCCCTCACCCAAAATAGGTATTTTGTGTGTATTTTATATTATTATATTTATTATAGATTATTTTAAATATTAAATTTTTTAGAATATTCTTTTAGTTAATTAGAAAATAAATTTTTTGATATATTTACTTATATAAATATTTATTTAGAATCATTTTTAAGCTATTTTAGATTTTTGGAGATTTTTCTAGAATTTTTTGGGCAATTAAAACATAGAAAACGTAAATTTCTAGAACTTCCATGATTTACTATGAGACCATACTTGCATGTTGTTCATACCAAATATTTATTTTATGTTAAAATATTTAATTATATTTTTCTGTAATTTATTTAGAAATTTAAGAAATTTATTTGGATTTTTGAAATTATTTAGGATTTTTTGGTTATATATAGTCTTAATATTAGATAGATGTTAATTTAGTGTTAATAGATATTAATAAGATTATATATAAATTATTTATATTATATTTAATTCTATTTAAGATTATAAATTATTGAGATAAACTCAAACTATATTTTAAATTAATTCACATCATGAGCCTACTAGGAAAACAACTTCATGCATATCCTATCCTTATTTGAACTTATCATAATCCTATGCAAATTAGCCAATCCTAGTCGTATTCAATTAAGTAGTGTACACCATTATAAATACCTCATACTTCATATTTTTCTTCCCCAAATTTCTCCCTTTCGTCCAAAAATAGTCAAAATTCGTCATAAATTCAGCATCATTTTCTAGTAGTTATGACGACTTAAAAAGACGATATTTCCTAGCTCCGGACTCCAAACGCACTCCAAATTTTTTGTTAGAACTATATAAAAGTTAGTTTTTTGAATATATAAATTATTTTAATAATTTATGAACCTATTTTTTCAAAAAATTCTAAAAGTGCCAATTGTCAGAAATCAGATGCATTTCCGTATTTTCTAGATTTTGGGAGATTCGAAATTATGAACCGTTTGAAGTTTCGGAAAGTTAACATGATGAACTTACATAAAATAATATTTTCAGAATTTAACATATAAGTTTAATTTACTGTAAAATTCGTGCAACATAGAGGTAAATAGGAAACCACCGAAAATTATCATCTGTGCGCCCATGTAGACATAACTCTTTACCGACTTATGATTTTATGAAACTGTTGATTTCGGTGTTCATTTAGCACTGAAATCTGTAGATTTCTACACACAAATCAAGAATTTGAGTCAGTTGACTTTTGGTCAACGGATTGCCTTGATTTGCGTGCCACGGATCACAAATCCGTAAAGTTAAATTTCTTTGGACCAAAATAAGGATTTAACAATAAAATCAGATTATAATAAGATTAAAATACTATTTTAGGTTATTTTATTTAGAATTAAAATAGATTAAAATGGAGGAACCTATTCACCCACTTTTGTAACCTAACTTGTTTAATTTATGTGACGGGTAGATCGGACGACGCCTTGAGTTGGGACTTCATTCTTTTTCAGAGCAGGCAAGATACCTTGCCAAATTGCTTACAGTACTTTACATGCTTATTATATTTTTATATATTCATTGCATGTGTGTTTTTTTTCAGTCATAATTATATACTATATATATGTTGACACACACTTGACACATAGTATCATGGGAGGGGAGAACAATCAGTAGGCGTATGGGCTATAACCACTCTGGTAAACCATAGTAACTAGCATACACTACGGTAGTTGTGTCGCGCTGGTTGCTACCCTCGAGGTATATCGATTTTTGGTGTCGCGCTGGTCACTACCCTTGAGGTATGTCGATTTCTGATGTTCCTGACGTGTGTGTGAGTTGTGAGATTAGATAGAGTAGCCTACCCATGCCCATACGTCAAAAAGTTGTCCTCATTATGCATTAATATAGATTGTCTTGTACAACGTACTTATATATATTTTACCTATTATGCATGTTTACTGTATTCAAATTGGCATGCTTCTATGTATCTTGTTACGTCCATCTGAGGACCTGGTCCCTTTCTAGGTGTAGACGATCATGACTATTCGCAAAAGCATGGATCAGGACTTGCTACTTATCTCTTTCGAGGAGGTCTTCTCTTCGAGTCTCATTGTTCATTAGATGTTCTTATGTGGTTTCTCTTATATTCTAGTTTGGCAGTGGATTTGTTTCTATCCAACAATCATTCTTTGATACTTCATAATTGAGATTCAGTTATATAGTAGATTGGTTATTTATTTTTATTTGATTATGTGGATGAGATTTAGTTATACCCTGTGACTTGTGACAATTTATACATCACATATGAGTTATAATTCATATTACAGTGTACGTATGTATTATGGTATCTATATATTGGAGTTGCCATATATATACTGCTGGCATGCTTATGTATTCCTAGTCCGACGAACACCGCCGCGGACCCGCCCCAGTTCACGACCAGCAGACAGCAGCAAGGTACCCATCTTTCCACTCTCGTATCTCCCTGTACAATTATCCAAATATCATTCTGTCGAATCCTATGCAAAGACAACGTGATCCTCTCGAACCCAGTATAGTTAGTTCGGGGTATCGTGTCCTGTGTCGCTCGCAAATCGCGACGCAAAACAGGAAAAAATATTTTTTGTAGTTCAGAAACTATCCCGAACTCCCAAGTTCATGTCCATTTTACGTCCAACCTAGTTAATATTTCTAAATTCTGCTTGAACAGTAAATTAGACAACATAACCAAGATTAAAACTCTGTAATTAGTTTATTTTAATTTGCTGTATGTTGTATTTTATTTGTAGATAAAGTTGACCAAAAACTTGGTTTTTAAAACCCTAAAATTTTCCGAAACTGGGTGCGTCCCGCTAAACGAGGTGAGTTCATCATGTGCGAATTGTATCGAAAGGTGCGTATCGTCAATGCGGCCGCATAAAATTTTGCGAAAGTTGATTTGGAAGTGCGTGCACACCGGAATCAAGGCATATCCGTCAAAAATGTCCCGTATCGGGCCATTCTGACACTCGCTGTAACTTCGTGTGTACTTGTCATTTCGCAACGAAACTTATGCCATCGGATTCGCAACATTACGCTGGTCCTGTGACTCAAGTTTGGTTCGATTCTGAGAATGTTGACGAAACCCCATTTTCGTGGGCCCTACGGCTCCACTTGACGGACGATTTTATGACCGGCTTATCAGAATCCAGTTCTGAATATTCCATTAAGTTCGTATCATCATTCTGGACTTGTAAATACTAAGTTTGATGAATTTGGAGAACCTTGTCTCTGGCACATTTTTTGGTGCGAAGTGGGCCATATGTGGACCCCGCTTTGACCAGAAATTGTCAATTCTGCCCCTGTGTCCAAATTGGACTTATGGGTAGTCAATCCTAGCTATTTCATGTCTTCTTAGAGTGATGGTAATATTTATTTCAGCATCCGGAGGTGTACCTGAAGATCTCGCTGTTACCGAAGCAATTGTAGGAGTTCAAACCCCAAGCAAGTGTACCTTACCAAAATTTGCAGTAATTGCCTTAATATTATTTGCTTGATTTATTCTATGATGTATCTGCTCTACCTAGGGCCATGAGATGTTGCTTAACGTTGGAATAATATTCGGGTGTCGACGTCGTATGCGGAGTCGCGTAACGTCACTTAGAGAGTTGTTATCTCGATCCTATATTTTCGTGCTTGATTTATCAAGTACGTCACACCATAGGACACTTGATATTATTCATGAGATAGAATCTTTCTTGAGTTATTCATGGTGGTTCTGTATAGGCTACAGGATTCGTGACATAAGTCTTGCATATTCATAGATATCATTATGACTCGTTGTAATAGTTAGAGGTCATGATCTTGCGTGTTATGGACATGAGATGTATGATTACATTGGGAGGGAGAGACACACAGGCTACAGGTTGATCGTTGTTCCAGAGCTTGGCCCACTACGTGATATTACTGCTACAGGCTCCCCGACACAGAGCTTGTAGTGGTCTCAGCCTTAGTACTAGTGATGCTCTCATTTGCATATCACATAGCTAGTGTAAAACCCCTAATTTTAAAAATCGTATTAATTATTTAATTTATTTATGGTATTTATTAGTTAATTAGAAGATATAGAATTTATTGAATTTTTATTTCTAGGTAATTATGCATTTAGAGATTTATGGAGCAACTATTATTTTACCTTAATTTATTTTATGTAGGAGACGTGTGGACGGTTGATAGATTATTTGTATGCACTAATATAAATTTCTAGAATTATATATATATATATATATATATATATATATATATATATATATATATATATAGATTTATTATTATGAAAAGAATAGAAAAGAAAGAAAAAGGAAAAAGAAATAAAAAAATAAAAGAAACCAAAACCCTAAACCCGCTAGTCCTAAACCCAACCAACTAAGTCTAAAACCTAACCCGGCCCATTACAAATCCCAACAGTAGCAGCTGCTGAAGAACCCCCCCCCCCCTCGCGAAATTCGACCCCCCCTCTCATCTTCTTATATATATATATATATATATATATATATATATATATATATATATATATATATATATTAAACCCTAACCCTAAACCCTTACCATCTCGACTACCCTGAGCCGCTGCTGACCACCAGAGCCCCCAGCGCCGCCCGCCGGAGTTCACCGCCGCTCGCCGCGTGAGATCTCGCGCGCATGCCTGCAAAAATCAGACAACAACTTACCCCTGTTCACGAGTTGATTCCCGTTCCATCTCGCGACCAAATTCGACCCCGTCTTCGTCGGTATGTTCACGACTTATCCCCCTTCCAACTCTGTGTATTAGTTTCCTTCGAACATCGCGTAACCCTAGGTGAAAGCCGAGACCAAGTTGGAGAAAAATGACAACTTTAATTCCAGAAAAACTGCTGTAACCACCCATGTTTAAGGACTCGTATCTCCCACCACAGAGATCCAAACTTAGTTTTTCTTTTTGCTATGTGAAGACCACCTAACCGAGATAATTTTTTGTCAATTATATTATTTTATTTGATGCTGTATGCAGAATTAAACTGAGTTAAAAATCACAAAAAATCTATTTTTGAACCTTCAAAATTTATGATACGGAGCGCGCCCCGCCAAACGGGACCGCCCCATCATGTACCAATTGCACCGAAAGGCGCGTATGGTATGTCCTGACGTATGAACTTTCGTAAAAACTGATTCGGACGCGTGTGCGCGTCAAAATCAACCCGTATCCACGAAAAGTCCCCATATCGCGACTTTTCCAAAATATCGCACCATTTAGTGTACGCTCGTCAGAATACGACGAAACTTACGCCATTGGACTCATGGTACCGCGCTAGTCCTATGACCCAATTTTTACGCAATTCTGAGACAGTCGACCAAGCCACCTATTTGCAGGCCCCACGGTTGACTTTTTGGGCGAATTTGTGTTCGGCTCACCGGAATCCAAAATTGGACATACTATTGAGTTCGTATTGACGTTTAGAATTTGTTTGACTTATAATTTATCCTATTTAGAGATCTTTACCCCTGGCACGCTTTTCGGTACAAAGTGGCCCACATGTGGACCTCGCTTTGACCCAAAATTAATGTTTTGCCCCTGTGTCCAAATTGGACGAAAGGGTAGTATTTTCTAGCTATCTCACAGATTCTGAAAACGTTGATGATGTTTATTTCAGCATCCGGAGACATTTATTCAGAGGCCTTAGTTCCTGATCCCGTGTCCTTGACATCTAGGCGCTTACACTATACAGATTGCTTGCCAGGCAATTATACCTTGCCATTGTACTGTGATTTATATTCCATATATTGCATGCATCTTATTTCTGTTTATTTATTTTATATATTTTAACTGCTATATAAACTGCGCGTCCAAGAAAACTTGGGTGCAACGACGGTGACGTCGTATTCTATTTTTATTATGTATATGCATGGACCTACTTTATGAGACCACCCCATTATCATGAGGTATTTTTATGTTTCATTGGCCATAATACTATTCTTACATGAGTGTGAGTCACATATAGGATACGGACTTGCGTACTCGGCTGGCCACTGGTACGTATAGGTCGTGCGACGGATAGGGATAACTGCTGATAGAAACTTTGCATGCTAGTAGACCTGGCAGTTGTTTAGAGGTATCATCATGTCATGGATGTGACATGCTTAGAGCATGTGGTGGGGAGAACAACAAGTAAGGTATTTGGGCTCCTTTGTACTTTCCTTGTGTAACCCGTACGCTCCGTCGGAGATGCGCGGTCATGATGACCACTATATATTATATATTATCAGGCGGCCTCTGCCGTTCAAAAGACGACATGCTTTGTAGGCCCCTAAATCTCCAAGAGAATCATGCCAATCCTATTTTGGCCAGTTAGCCCACTTGTTGGAAAGTTATTCTCAAACTGCATTCACATAGATGGTTAGGCGACCCATTGTATGTTTATTTTTAGTACTTTATTGGCATATTTCTATGTATCTTGTTACGTCCCTCTGAGGACCTGATACCTTTTCAGATATAGACGGGCATGAGTATCCACAGGAGTACGGACCTGGACCTGACGCTGCTTACCAGACTGAGGAGGTCTTACCTTCAGAGTATCTTTGATTCATCGCAGCTGATAGATATTCAAGTTGCTATTTCTTTTATAGATATTTATCTTATCTTAGAGTTTGATCTCTTGTCATTTAGTAGTTTTTAATATAGTCAATTTGTAGTGGATTTGTTTCCATCCGACTATCATACTTTGAGACTTCCTATTTGATATTCAATTATTTATTTCTATTTATTTATTTATTTGTGCTGTGGATGAGATATAGATTGCGTGTGACTTGTGACACTATATTACTACTGGTGGATGTGATATTCATGTACATCGTACGTATGTATATGATTTCCATATATTGGAGTTCGTATATATACGGCTGGCGTGTTACGTATTCCTAGTCCTACGTATTTTGGGACTAGGGCGTGATATGTGTTTAGTGGTGGCCCATGCAGGTCGTGTAAACACCCTAAATTTTTCAGATATTTTTTAAATCAATTTTGGGATTTAATATGCATTTTTCAGGAATTTACATAGGCCCTGTAGTGAGTTTGTAATTTTTAATTGCTAATAAATAACATTAAAATGAAATAAAAATATGATTTTATGGTGTAAAATAGAAAACTGGACTTAGGGTAATTTTCTGGGATTTTATTGGGCCTCAGACCTATTTTTAAAAGCCTAAAAACTAATTTCTAATTAAATTAATCTATTATTATTATTATTATTATTATTATTATTATTATTTATTGTTATTATTAATATTTTTCGGTTTTTTTAGCTTTTGGGCCGGCCCGGCCCAGTGGGCCGAGCCCGTTTAGAACCCAGCCCAGCCCCCTGTTAACGGGTCGGGCGGGTCGGTCAGACCCGAACCCGACCCGACCCGGATCCGCGGTCACCCTCTCCCCCACGTCTCCTCTCCCCGATCCCTCCGCCGGCGCCGAGTTTTCCGGCCGGCCACATCTTCCTCCACGACCGCCTCACCCTCCACCTCGCCCGGCGTCCCCGAGCCCCTATAAATTCCCCCTCTTCCTTCTCCTCCGCCTCATTCCCCTACCCTAACTCCGGCCATCCCCCTCCTCTAGCCGCGACCTCCGCCGTCCACCGCCTCCCGAGCTGCTGCCCAGCACCGCGCCACCGCCTCCCTCACCCGCTGCCAGCGCCGGCGCCGCTCTCCAGAACCCCTCCCTCTGATCGAACCCGCGGCCAGCCACCGCAGCAGTGGCCGCCAGTGCTCAGCGCCGCCCGGAGCCCCGCCGAGCAGCTCGCCCCGCTGTGGCCAGCCGACTCCGGTGACCCCGATGAGCTGACCCTCCTCCGGTGAAGCCCGACCAGTCCGACAGCCCCGACGAGTGGCAGAAGCCCTAACCCTAGGCCGGACACTGCCCTTCGTGTCGGACACAGTGTCAAATTGACACGAGGATACGAGAAAACTCCGCTTCGTGAAGCCCTGTTCAGTTACTCCTAATTTTCTCCTCGTAGCTCGGAATTCGATTCCGTAAATTTCTACGCGAAGCCTGCATGACCCTCTCGGTGCCTGGATAAACCGCTCGGGGCATCGCTTCCTGTGGTGATCGCACCCTGCGATCCAAAAACAGGAAAAACCAGACCCTGTTTCACCCCGGAACTGAGTACGCCCCGCCAAACGGGATAACTTGGTCACGTGCGGTCTTTACAAATACGTGCGCTTCGTCGATACGGACGTGTAGGATTTCGTGGAAGCTGATTCGGGTGTGCGTGCACACCGGAATCAACGCGTATCCGCGGACATCGCCCCGTATCCGCCGTTTCTGCAATTTACCCTAACTTCGTGCACACACGTCGGATCGAGACAAAACTTGCGCCATCGGACTCGTAGCGATACGCTGGTCCTGTGGGTCATGTTTGGTCCGATTCTGAGAACGTTGACGAAATCGCGTGTCGTGGGCCCCCACAGGCCCCGCTTGACGGACGATTTTGTGATCGGCTCATCGGAATTCAAATCTGAAAGTTCCGTTGGGTTCGTATCAGCGTTCCTGACCTGTTGACACTAAGTTTGGTAAATTTGGAGACCGTTGACCCTGACACGTTTTTCGGTGCAAAGCGGGCCCACCGGTGGACCCCGTTTTGGGCCGAAATTGCCGTTTTTACCCTTGTCTCCAAATTGGACCCAAGGACAGGCGATCCTAGCTGTTTGACACCTTTTGAGCATGATGGTACTGTTTATTTCAGCTTTCGGAGACATCTCTGGAAATTTCCAAAACCAGGACCTAAGTGGAATTCAAACATCAGGCAAGTGCACCTTGCCAAACTTGCAGTCATTATTTTCATATTTTCTGTAAAAATACTCTGCTGGATTTCTTGTGCAAATTCATATAAACTAATCTAAACTGCTTAACCTAGGGAACGTATGACGTACCTAGTGTCCGATCATAGTCGGGTACCGACACCGTACGCGGTGTTGGGTTCGTCATTTAGAGATGGATTTACGATTCCCTTACTTTGTACTTGACCTATCAAGTACCCTACAACCCAGGACACTTGACACTATCATGGACAGAATCCTCCTGAGATATTCGTGGTGATTCTGTATAGGATACAGGACTTGATAGAGACATTTATTATAGACAGTATGACTTGTTGCATTAGTTATAATCCCGCTGACATGGACATGAGACGTTATGGTCATGGCTTGCATGATTACATTGGGTGGGGAGAGACACACATGCTACAGGCTATTCTATATATATATCTACTATTATTGTGAGGTTGTAGACTCTCCAGCAGAGCTTGTAGCGGTCTCAGCCTGAGTACTAGTGTTGCTCTCATTTGTATATCACATAGATGGTTACTTAGTTTACCCTGCTGTTCATTTATTTATTGCACTGCTTATTCAGTTGGCTTATTTTATCTTGTGCCTTGCTATGTCCACTGAGGACCTGGAATGGATTATGTCCCCAGGTCTAGCTGAGGAGCAGTATCCCGAGGTATACGGGACCGGAGCTGAAGCTATTGCTGGAGCTGAACCGAACACTGAAGACGAGGTGACTGCCGAGGACTTCTCCTGAGTGCCTGTCCCAGTACTCATTTATTTACTTCATGTTTATATCTTTTGTTCCTGGCCTATAGAGCCAATTATTTCAGACTTAAGTCGGATTGTTGCTCCGACTGACTTGCTGTGATTTATTGTTGCTACTTATTTCCATTCAGTATGCAGTTTATTTCTTTATCTTTATGGATGAGAGTAGTGTGACTTGTGTAGTAGACCTTATTTACAGCTTAAGTACGCCCTGATGGTTCCATTAAATTGGATTATCCATCGGTGCATGCTGCTGGCCATTGCCACGTATCTCCAGTCCCTCGGCATTTTGGGACTGGGGCGTGACAGGTCGAGAATATATTGTCTTGGTTATATTACTGTACCGAACAAGCCTGCGTATAGGAATATAGTATAGGATCTCATCCACGCTTGACTAAAACTCATCCTTCTTTTCAACTTCCTATTTAAATGCTTGCATCCTGTTTGATTCCTGTACTTCTTCTAATCGTTTCGTCCACCACCTGCAGAGAGATGGATATGCGTAGTGGATGTACTGCCATCGATGGCGACACACCTTTAGGAGCCAATGGCCAAACTCGAGGGGAGACCGCAACGACTCCTAGACTTCCGGGGCCGGATGGACAGACTTACAATCCAGTTCCATCTGACCTTTCCGCATCACCTAATGGGACTTTTCCAGCTTCATCAGCACCACATGATGGCCATACACAGCTGTTCCAATTCTTCCAAATGATGATGCAAGAACAGAGACAACGAGTAGCCGTACTAGCTGCAGAGCAGAGGCAGCAAGTGGCAGAGCAGAGGCAAGAATTTCTGGCAGCACTTGAGAGGATGGCTGCACCGGCTTCTGTACCAGCTCAGACACTAGTTCCATTACCGCGAGCTAGAGTTGGTTCAGTCAAGGACTTTATATAGATGGGTCCCAAGCCGTATAAAGGCACTGAAAGCCCAGAGGAGACTACAAACTGGATTACCCATACTCAGAAGTTATTAGAAGCATCGTAGCTACCTACAGATCTATGGATGACATGCGTAAGGACGCTGCTAGATGGTAACGCTCACCATTGGTAGGAATAAATGGAGCGCCAGTTGGGTACATATCAAATTTGGGAATAATTCTTGGAGTGCTTTGAGAGAAAGTACTTTCCGGACACTGTAAGGGTCACATTGTACGATCAGTTTCTTCATCTAGAGCTGGGGAACAAGACAGTTGACGAGGATGATATAGAGTTTAGTCGCCTTAGTAAATATGGCGCTGCCCTGATACCAAATGACTTGGGGAAGGCTAAGAGGTTTCATCTCAGACTGACTCAGGAGCTCCAACACTACACTAACTCACAGTCCTGGATCTCTTATGCCGAATTATTGACAGAAGCTAGATTATAAGAGACCATCAGCAGGGGAAAAGGAGGTCAACTGAGGATACAACAAGGGCCAGCAAGGACACAGCAAGGACCAATAAGGACATAACAAGGAGGGCCTATCAGACGTCCTTTGGCACAACAACAACAGTACCAGCACAGAGCAGGACCATACCATATTTTGTAGAAGCCCTACTGCAATTATTGTGGAAAATGCAGGCATATTTCGAGAGACTGTCGAACTCATTTGGGACAATGTATGAGATGTGATTCCGGACAGCACATGGCGAGAGACTGTCTAATGCAGCAGACATTGACACTTCCACCGCCAATATAGAGGTTAGCACTTCTAGCACCGAAGCCAGCTCAGCTGACGACTAGACCAGGAGCACCTCGACCTCCAACAGCAAAAGGATTTCAGCGAGGACCACCGTTACCTACTCAGTAGGATCAGTTCACGAGGGCTAGTCATGGACTTCCACAAAGGAATGGACAAGCTTTTGCACTAGAAGTGGATGACATGGATCAGGAGATTGATGTCATAGCAGGTATTACTCTTGCTTTTACTTTTCCTGCTGTGACATTGTTTGATACGGGAGCCACCCACTCGTTCATATCTTCTAGTTTTATTGCCAAACACAATATTGCCACTACACCTTTACCTAGTTGTGTTATAATTCTTGCCGGAGGAGGAGTTGTACCTGTTAGTCGGATTTATAGATCGTGTCCTGTAGTGATTCGTGGCAGAGAGATCAGTGCCCGACTCTTACTCCTTCCTATGCCAACTTTTGATATTGTGCTTGGAATGGACTGGCTAAGCAAGTAACACACTTTCTTCGACTGTTTTAGAGGAAGCATTCTTTTTAAGGTACCAGGCCATCCTGAACTTGAGTTTGCACGAGGATCTACAGAAGCCCTTGATGGTGTTCAGCTTGTAATGGAAGACGTTATCTATCACCCCATCATTTCAGAGTTTCAAGATATTTTTCCAAAGAAATTACTAGGTCTACCCCCAGACAGAGATATAGAGTTCTCGATAGAATTAACACCGAGAGTCGCACCCATAGCGTCGCATGTTTATAGATTGACAAAAAAGAAGATGGATGAGCTGAAGGCACAGTTGAAGGAATTAGAGGAGAAATGTTTCATCCGACTAAGTGCATCACCCTGGGGAGCACCAGTATTGTTTGTACCAAAGAAGGATGGGTCAGTACGTATGTGCATTGACTACAGAGCCTTAAATGCAGTAACCGTGAAGAATAAATACCCATTGCCACGTATTGATGACTTATTTGATTAGCTTAGTGGAGCCAAGGTGTTCTCGAAGATAGACTTGAGATCGGGATATCACCAGGTGAAGGTACGGAAGCAGGACATCCCGAAGACCGCATTCAGGACAAGATATGGACACTATGAGTTTCTGGTCATGCCATTTGGGTTGACCAATGCCCCAGCTATCTTTATAGACTTAATGAATCGAGTATTCCATCAGTATCTGGACCAGTTCGTGGTCGTCTTCATAGATGACATACTTGTCTATTCGAAGAGCCACGAGGAGCACGAGAAGCACCTGCAGATTATTCTAGAGACCTTGAGGAGAGAGTAGTTATATGTGAAGCTCAGTAAATATGAGTTTTTCTTGGACATAGTTTTGTTTCTTGGGCATGTCGTTACGGGAGATGGTATTTCTGTTGATCCAGAGAAAATCTCGGCAGTCGAGACATGGCCCGTTCCTAAATCAGCATCGGAGGTGAGAAGTTTTCTTGGACTTGCAGGATATTACCGACGGTTCATGGAGAACTTCTCAAGGATAGCAGCACCTATGACTCGATTGACATGCAAGGATCAAGAGTTCGTATGGACCGACGAGTGTCAAGCCACTTTCGAGGAGTTGAAGAAGCGACTGACCACAGCACCAGTATTGACTATTCCATCAGGATCAGGAGGTTATGTGATTTACAATAACGTATCAGGAAAAGGCTTGGGATGCGTGTTGATGCAGCATGGCAAGGTGATTGCATATGCATCTAGACAGTTGCGAGTACATGAGAAAAATTATCCAACCCATGACTTGGAACTTGCAGCCGTTGTTTTTGCTTTGAAGCTATGGAGACATTACCTATATGGGGAATGAGTGGAGATCTATACAGATCCAAAAAGCCTCAAGTATGTCTTCACACAGAAGGAGATAAATATGAGGCAACGTTGATGGCTTGAGTTGATGAAGGATTTTGAGATAGAGCTACATTATCACCCAGGCAAGGCTAATGTTATAGCAGACGCGTTAAGTCGAAAATCAGCAGCTTACTTCTTGACAACACCGAGGGAATTATTGGAGGACTTGCAAGAGCTTGGCATAGAAGTGATATTACCCAGAGCAGATGGGACATTAGCCAACTTGCAAGTACAATCATTACTAGTAGATAGGATCAAGGTAGTTTTGCCTACGGACGCCAGATTCAGGAGATTGAAAGAAAGGATAGAGGTCAGAGAGCAGATGGGATTGCGCATTCATGATGATGGGATATTACGATGTGGTGATCGTCTATATATTTGTAATGGAGAGATTCGATAAGAGCTGATGGCAGAAGCTCATAGTTCGATGTATTCTATTCATCTTGGAGGTACCAAGATGTACCGTGACTTACGACAGCACTTTTGGTGGCATGGGATGAAAAGAGAGATAGCTCGCTTTGTAGCTAAATGTCTAGTATGTCAGCAGGTAAAGGCGGAGCATCAGAGAATAGCAGGGTTATTGCAACCACTTTCGATTCCTGAATGGAAGTGGGAGCACATCACTATGGACTTCGTCACGGGTTTTCCCAAGAGTCCAAGTGGGAGAGATACAGTATGGGTAATAGTGGACCGACTCACCAAGTTACTCCATTTCTTGCATTTTAGAGTTGGCCAGTCTACAAAAGCTTTGGCTGACTTATACATGAGGTAGATTATGAGATTACACGGCATACCGGTCAGCATTGTATCAGACAGGGATTCGTATTTTATATCACACTTTTGGAGAAGCATGTAAGAGAGTCTTGGGACTCGTCTGAAGTTCAGTACATCTTATCACCCGCAGACAGATGGACAGTCTGAACGTACTATTCAGACACTGGAGGATATGTTGAAGGCTTGTATGTTAGACTTTGGAGGATCATGGGAGGACCACCTGGATCTTGTGGAGTTTCTTATAACAATAGCTATCAAGCGAGCATCAGATGGCTCCGTTTGAAATATTGTATGGAAGAAAGTGTAGGTCTTCCGTGTGTTGGAGTGACATGGGAGAACGTCAGATTCTGGGACCAGAGTTGGTGGTCAACACCGTTGAGACAGTAAAGAAGATACAAGGGCACTAGCGAGCAGCACAAGACATGCAGAAGCAGTGGGCAGACCTTCATCGTCGTCCCTTGGAGTTCAAAGAGGGCGATCATGTCTTCTTGAGGATATCACCTACTAGAGGCACTATTCGATTCGGAGGGCGTGGCAAGTTGAGCCCAAGGTATATTGGACCCTTTGACGTGCTATAGAGAGTGGGAGAAGTGGCGTATCGACTTGCACTACCACCTTCACTCGAGGGAGTACATAATGTATTCCATATGTCGTAACTAAGGCGATATGTGGCGGATAGCAGGCATGTTCTCGACCATTCTGAGATCACCATTGGGCCGAGCTTGTCATACCAAGAGCAACCCGTGAAAATCCTTGATCGTCGAGAGAAAGTGTTGAGGAACCAGTTGATTCCCTTGGTCTGCGTGGCATGAAAGCATGGCGCGCTAGGAGAATCCACTTGGAAGCGCGAGGACGACATGCGCAAACGTTTTCCGTATCTATTCGTAGAACAAGGTATAAGTTTACTTTGTTAATTTTTACCTTATACCATCCTTGACTTTCTATCGTGGCTTAGTTCTAATTTCGAGGACAAAATTTTTATAAGTTGGGTAGAATATAAAACCCCTAATTTTAAAAATCATATTAAATATTTAATTAATTATTTAATTTATTTATAGTATTTATTAGTTAATTAGAAGATATAGAATTTATTGAATTTTTATTTCTAGGTAATTATGCATTTAGAGATTTATGGAGCAACTATTATTTTACCTTTTACCTTAATTTATTTCATGTAGGAGACGTAAGGACGATTGATAGATTATTTGTATGCACTATATTAAATTTCTAGCATTATATATATATATATATATATATATATATATATATATATATATATATATAGATAAATTTATTATTATAAAAAGAATAGAAAAGAAAGAAAAAGGAAAAAGAAATAAAAAAATAAAAGAAACCAAAACCCTAAACCCGCTAGTCCTAAGCCCAACCCACTAAGCCTAAAACCTAACCCGGCCCGTTAGAAATCCCAACAGCAGCAGCTGCTGAAGAACCCCCCCCCCCCCCCCCGCGCAGAATTCGACCCCCCTCTCATCTTCTTATATATATATATATATTTATATATATTATATTAAACCCTAAACCTAAACCCTTACCCATCTCGACTACCCTGAGCTGCCGCCGACCACCAGAGCCCCCAGCGCCGCCCGCCGGAGTTCACCGCCCCTCGCCGCGCGAGATCCTGCGCGCACACGCCTGCAGAAATCAGACAACAACTTATCCCTGTTCACAGCGTTGATTTCCGTTCCATCTCACGACCAAATTTGACCCCCGTCTTCACTGGTATGTTCATGTCCAATCCCCCTTCCAACTCTGTCTATTAGTTTCCTTCGAACAGCGCGTAACCCTAGGTGAAAACGAGACCAAGTTGGAGAAAAATGATAACTTTAATTCCAGAAAAACTGCTGTAACCACCCATATTTAAGGACTCGTATCTCCCACCACAGAGATCCAAACTTACTTTTTCTTTTTGCTATATGAAGACCACCTAACCAAGATTATTTTCTGTCAATTATATTATTTTATTTAATACTGTATGCAGAATTAAACTGAGTTAAAAATCACGAAAAAACCTATTTTTGAACCTTCAAAATTTGTGATACGGAGCGCACCCCGCCAAACGGGACCGTCCCGTCGCGTACCAATTGTACCGAAAGGCGCGTATGGTATGTCCAGACATGTGGGCTTTCGCAGAAACTGATTTAGATGCGCATGCGCGTCGAAATTAACCCGTATCCGCGAAAAGTCCCCATATCGCCACTTTTGCAAAATATTGCACCATTTAGTGTACGCTCATCAAAATGTGACAAAACTTGCGCCATTGGACTCGTAGTATCGCGCTGGTCCTGTGACCCAATTTTCACCGCAATTTTGAGATAGTTTGACCAAACCGCCTATTTGCGGGCCCTCACGGTTGACTTTTTGGGCAAATTTGTGTTCGGCTCACCGGAATCCAAAATTGGATATAACGTTGAGTTCGTATTGACGTTTAGAATTTGTTTGACCTATAATTTATCCCATTTAGAGACCTTTACCTCTGTCATGCTTTTCGGTGCAAAGTAGCCCACATGTGGACCCCCGCTTTGACCCAAAATTACCGTTTTGCTCCTGTGTCCAAATTGGACGAAAGGGTAGTATTTTTTGGCTATCTCGCTGATTTCAGAATGTTGGTGATGTTTATTTCAGCATCCGGAGACGTTTATTCGGAGGCCTTCGTTCCTAATCCCGTGTCATTAACATCTAGACGTTTACACTATACAGATTGCTTGCCAGACAAGTATACCTTGCCATTGTACTGTGATTTATATTCCATATATTATATGCATCTTATTTTTGTTTATTTAATTCATATATTTTAACTGCTATATAAACTGCGCGTCCAAGAAAACTTGGATGCAACGACGGTGACGTCGTATTCTATTTTTATTATATATATGCATGGACCTACTTTATGAGACCACCCTATTATCATGAGGCATTTTTATGTTTCATTAGCCATGACACTATTCTTACACGAGTGTGAGTCACATGTAGGACACGGACTGCGTACTAGGCTGGCCACTGATACGTATAGGTCGTGCGACGGATATGGATAACTGCTGATAGAAACTTTACATGCTAGTAGACCTGGCAGTTATTTAGAGGTATCATCGTATCATGGATGTGACATGCTTAGAGCATGGGGTGGAAAGAATAACAAGTAAGGCATTTGGGCTCTTTTGCACTTTCCTTGTGTAACCCGTACGCTCCGCCGGAGATGCACGATCATGATGACCACTATATATTACATATTATCAGGCGACCTTTGTCGTTCGAAAGACGATATGCTTTGTAGGCCCCTGAATCTCCAAGAGAATCATGCCAATCCTATTTTGGCCATATAGCCCACTTGTTGGAAAGTTGTTCTCAAACTGCATTCACACAGATGGTTAGGCGACCCATTGGATGTTTGTTTATTTTTTTGTACTTTATTGGCATGTTTATATATATCTTGTTACGTCCCTCTGAGGACCTGGTACCTTTCCAGATATAGACGGGCAGGAGTATCCACATGAGTACAAACCTGGACCTGACACTTCTTATCAGACTGAGGAGGTCTTACCTTCAGAGTATCTTTGATTCATCGTAGCTGATGGATATTCTAGTTGCTATTTCTTTTATAGACATTTATCTTATCTTAGAGTTTGATCTCTTCTGTCATTTAGTAGTTTTTAGTATAGTCAATTTGTAGTGGATTTGTTTCCATCTGACTATCATACTTTGAGACTTCCTATTTGATATTCAGTTATTTATTCCCATTTATTTATTTGTGTTGTGGATGAGATATAGATTGCGTGTGACTTGTGACAGTATATTACCACTGGTGGATGTGATATTCATGTACAGCATACGTGTGTATATGGTTTCCATATATTAGAGTTCGTATACATACGACTGGCGTGTTACGTATTCCTAGTCCTACGAATTTTGGAACTGGGGCGTGACAGCTGGTTACATAGTTTGCCCTGTTGATATATTTTATTTACTGTATTTTATTTAGCTTGAGTTATTATTGTACCTTGCTATGTCTTCTGAGGACCTGGATCCGGATTATGTCCCCAGGTATAGCAGAGGAGATCTACCCCGAGGTATACGGGACAAGAGCAGACGTTGGAGCAGTACCAGTACCAGAGGACGAGGTGGTGCCAGAGGATTTCTCCTGAGTATTTTCTTTATATACTCAGTTATTTCTATTTCTAGTTACTCTATTTTCTGACTCTTGGATTACTGTACTAAACTTATTATAGTGTTATTCTCCAAGATATTTTATTAAGACTTATTGGATTATATTTCTCTTTGATTAGTCTGACAATTTGAATTATGTTTACCTTCTGTGGATGAGATTAGAATTAGACTGTGACATGTATCATAGTCCATTATATTTGTTTTACAGCTTAAGTACACTCGAACGGGTCCATTAAATTGAGTTTGCCCATTGGAGTGTGCTGCTGGCCATTGCCACGTGTCTAGTCCCTCGGTATTTTGGGACTGGGGCGTGACATAGTTTTTATAGTGGCCCATACAGGTCTACGACTATATTTCTTTGGTTTCAACTAAGGGACCGATCAAGCCTGTGATACGGATAGGATAAATTGTAGGATCTCATACACTTGATTGATTCGTTCTTGACCTCTATATCGACTTCAAAATAATTTCTTGACTTGCATCCTACCTTGATTCCTCTGTGTGCCTCTTATAGTTTATTTTGGATGCAGAGTAATGGATCCACAAGCAAGTGACGAGACTCCCACTGGAATACCATAAGTTGCAGTTGTCACCTACGATGATGGAGTGACACTAGTTGGTGAAGGTTCATCAACACAACAAAGCAATCAAGCAGATCAATATGCCTCGAGGTTCCGGCGAGACGATATTCCATCACCACCACAGTTTACTCAACCGATGCCTATTTTTCCATTAGGACATCCTATGGATGGTCAACGAATGTTCCAAATATTCTACACAATGATGCAAGCCCAACAACAGGTTCATCAAGAGGCCCAGCAAAGCCAAGCGGAGAAGTTCTTTGACGGACTTAGCTCTGAGCTACAAAAATTAATCAGCTCTATTGCAACTACTTCATACACTGACGTCCTTACTGCAGCCCGACCCGTGGAGCGCGTCATCAGGAGAGAGTCCAGCCAGAAGCGGCCGCATGCAGTAGCTCCAGATCGAGCACAGCAGGAAAGAGCTGCAAAGCGACCACAGATGAATCCACCATAGAGAGCAGTATCACATTCCCTAACCCTTTATACTTGTCACTACTGTTAAAAGTTAGGCCATATTGAGAGGGAGTGTAGACTTAAATTGGGATTATGTTTAGCTTGCGGATCCAGTCAGCATTCAGTAAGGGATTGCCCTGAGCGGCGAGAGAAAGCATTGATGATTCATCGACCAGCCATACCAGCACTAGCACTAGTACTCCCTACTTGTCATTATTATGGCAAGGTAGGCCATCTTGCCAAGGAATGCCGACGCAGATTGGGATTGTGTTTGGTTTGCGAATCCAGCCAACATTCAGCCCAAAATTATTCGAAGCATCAAGAAGAAACACCGATGGTTCACCGACGAGCACCAATGGTTAACCAACAATCTTTACTAGCACCGAAAGGATATCAGCTGAGGCTACCCTTGGCATCACAGACAACACTCTTCCAGCAGGCCCAGTAATAACATAGGACACCACCACAAGTACATGGACCGGCTTTTGCGATGACATTGGAGTAGGCACAGACTCGTGGAGTAGTGAATATAAGTAAGATTTAAGTTTTATAATAGCTATATATTCCTAGTAATGCTTTAGCCCATGCTTGTTAGTTTATTTTCCTAGCCTAAGCCTAGTATTATTTTAGCATGAACTTGTAGTCTAGATTAGTAACTGGTACCCAAGTTTTCATAAGTTGTAGTTGATATTCGTTATAACCAGGCTCCTTTAATCTTGAGTTACTTATCTCTTATTGCCTAGAAAAATATTTTTATTCCTTCCCTAAGTGTTCTGCTTGAACAAAACCCTCACCCTTACTCTCGATTTCTCCTTGTTCATGGTTCTTTATCCTTTGTGTCGTGCTTCAAACATGTCTTGCAATCGCGTCATCTTTTCTAACCGGTTATGTTTCATTTCCTTAATTAGGAGAAAGCAATTCTTTTAAGGTGGGTAGATTGTAAACACTTAAATTTTTAGAAATTTTAAATATAAAATTTTGGGATTTTTTTGTGATTTTTAATTAATTATAATAAATACCCTTCAGGGATCAATATTTTTGTGTATTATATTAAATATTAAAATATTGTAAAAATTATATTTTTGAGTGTATAATTAATAATTAGATGTTGTATAATTTTTCTGGAATTTTTTGGGCTCAAAAACTATTTTTAAATAGCTAATAATATTATTTTTAGATAAACCAGACTGAACCAGCTTGATCCGAACCAAACCAACCCAAACTAAACCCAATCGAACCAACCCCACCCTAATGGATCAGATCCTACCCTACCTGACCCGACCTGACCCGACCCGACCCGACCCGATAACCCACTCCCCCGCAGACACCCGCACGACCCCCCGTTTTCGACACTCCCACGACCCCCTCTTCCCTTACAAAACTACCCCATTCCTTACATTTATACACCGTACGACCACCCCCCGCATATCCCCAAGCTCTCTACGACCTCGGACGGCCGCCAACGACTGCCGTACGCCGCCGCACGTCGCCGACGAACATCGCCGCACGCCGCCGACGAACACCGCCGCGCACCCGCCCCAATTCACGACCAGCAGACAGTAGCAAGGTACCCATCTTCCCACTCTTATATCTTCCTGTACAGTTATCCAAATATCGTTCTATCAAATCCTATACGAAGACCACGTGAACCTCTCATACCCTGTATAATTAGTTCGGGGTATCGTGTCTTGTGTCGGTCGTAAATCGCGACACAAAACAGGAAAAAATAACATATTTTATAGTTCAGAAACTGTCCCGAACTCCCAAGTTTATGACCGTTTTACGTCTAACCTAGATAATATTTCTAAATTCTGCTTAAACAGTAAATTAGACAACATAACCAAGATTATAATCCTATAATTAGTTTATTTTAATTTGCTGTATGTTGTGTTTTATTTGCGAGTAAAGTTGACCAAAAACTTGATTTTAAAAACCTAAAATTTCCTGAAACTGGGTACGTTCTGCTAAACGAGGCAACTTCGTCGTGTGCGAATTGCATCGAAAGGTGTGTATCATCAATGCGACCGTGTAGGATTTTATGGAAGTTGATTTGGATGTGCGTGCATACCGAAATTAACGCATATTCGTCAAAAATGCCCCATATCGGGCCGTCCTGACACTCGCTGTAACTTCGTGTGTGTCACACCCCGAGGCGTCCCCCGAGTCATGACCGCCGTGCGGGCCTGGAGTTGCGCCCGCACAAGGCTTTAATGATTTGCATATCAGAGCACAGATTCAAAGTTCCTTAGACTTCGTGCTGGAAAAGTTCCTTTAACGATCAAATTCCTGTGCGAACTCTTGAACTCGCTAGGCCAAAATGAGATACGTTCATGCAATAAGTCCATAATACATTATGATCCTAATGTAATTTACCTTCTTTTGAAGGAATGAATCCTGCGCAATCTGCAGCGCAAGTCCCGGACGAAACGCAAGGCCAAGGAAGTAGTTCGGGCACTTCGGGAAGTTCAGAAAGCCAGCGAGCCATGCCAGGCATCGATCCCGTTCAGAAAATATTGCAGATGTTAGGGGAAAACCAACAAAGGGACGAGGCTCGCCATGAACGGGCCGAGAAGCGAGCGGAAGAGAGTCAGCTCAAGTTTCAAGACAATATAGAAGCACGATTCTCCGTCCAACAGAAGCAGGTAGATACCCTGCATCAGATCGTTCAGACTTTGGCTGCCAACCATTCTGCCGCAACAACAACGACTCCGGTGGAGCAGCCCGTGCTTGAAGTAGAGACACCGCAAATTCCAAGAGCGAGGGACGTGACTGCCTTCGACTTTGGCCACTTCAAGAAAGTCTGCAACACCCCATTCAACGGGACTGAGGACCCAGTCGTAGCTCTAGATTGGTTGGCCGAACTTGAAGATCACTTCGCTCTGCTAGAGGTCCCCGAAGATAAGCGCATCTCCTGCGCGCAACTACAGCTCCGCCTCAACGCACACGATTGGTGGGACGTGCATCGACGATCTCTCCAATTTGATCACGGAGAGGAGGCGATCTCGTGGACGACTTTTTGTGCCACGTTTGAAGAGGAGTATGTACCCCCTCCAGTCCAACGTCAAATGGAGAACGAGTTCGTGCAGCTGCGGCAAGGCAGCATGACAGTTAAAGAGTACTCCGCCGAGTTCAACCGACTCTCCAAATTCGCTAGGGCCTATTTACCTGATGCAGCGAGTCAAGCTAGAAGGTTTGAAGGTGGACTACGTCCTATCATCTATTCGCACGTAGCCGTTCCTCAGTATCGGACAATGCGTGAAGTCATGAATTACGCCTTGTCGCTCGAACCACACTATCCTCACGCTCCTGCCGGCGCTGTACATACATCCAGTCACAAACGCCAAAGCGACGAGAGAGGAAATACTGCTTCAAAGCGCCCTAACAACGGAGGGCACAAAAGAGGGAAACCAGGGCAGTTATGTTATTTCTGTAATAGGTCGGGGCATACGAAGGATAATTGTCGCCTGAAACTTGGTTTATGCCTAGCCTGTGGCGGATCAGACCATTCTGTTCGTGATTGTTCCTTGAGTCATGATCGCCGTCCCCGACCGAATAATCCTTAACGGTAGGTCCTATCCTAAGTTTCGGGACGAAACTTCCAATTAGTTGGGTAGGATGTAGCACCCCGTTCTCCCGATGCGGAGAGCGCGGCTAAGAAACACAAGACGGTATCGTTCGATCGGGATAGATTGAATTAAGAACTCGTCCTCGTTATGGATTTGCTTCTTCGGAATTGATTCCCATATTCAGTGGACTGCACCCCAAGGATCGGCTTAGCGGCAGAGTCAGGAGGGACCTCTCCGCTGCTATCTTTTACTGCCTCGGTTTTCGATGTCGCTTGTTGCTTTCGTGCTTTGAGTTGGTTTTGGGATTTGCTTGTTTTCCTTGAACGGTTTCGATGGTTTTCATTGTTTTCGTTCATTGACTTGCACTTCTATTCCAAGATTAGAAAGAGAGGAAGAAGTATTAATCGAGCTGTTCGTGTGCAGGTAAACGAGCAGTAGGCGGCTTGCGAGCGGAGTCGTGAAGCGCCTCTTTCCTTCTTCTTTCCAAAATCTAAGTGAGTGGCTACCAACCCGATTAGTTAGCCTTGCTTCCAAGCCTCACTCCTTCGCCCCGATCAAACGATACCAAGTAATAATAAAAGAAACCAAGATAAAAGAGAATAGACTTGGTTATATGCTTGTCAATAAACTTCACTAACGGATACTTAAATGCATGCTTGTTCGCTTGGGAAAAATTATTGCTTGTCTTGTATATTGCTTGTCTTGTCTTGTACATTGCTCGTCTTGTATTCTTGTTGCCTCAAAAGCATGAACTGTTAACTAAGTAAACATATTGTTCGATCACGGACAACTTGTGCACAAGGTCATTGGTTCCTGCGGACGGTCGCTAGGGCACTGGCACCGATCCGGTCCGGACGGAATCCCTATTGTATAGTCCATTGTGCTGAACGGAGTGGCATGTAGTGCTCCTTGTTCATTCGCTACATACCATTCCCGACAGTGACTATTGTCCATTGTGGCATCCCGCCAGTGATCTCTTGTATATTTAAACCTGTTGCATACTAACTTGTGTCTCCGTGGCAGGGAAGGCATGGTAAGTATTGTGCAGGTAATTCAGACGGTCAGGTAAAATCCACCTAACGGTGGCACGTTCATTTCAGTAAATTCAATATGCTGCTTACTTGTAAATGAACTAAGGCAAGATAGAAACCCACAAAAATATGCATGCTTCACTAAACAACGTGTTGATTGGTATAGTCAGGCTAGCTCGCCTTCACCAGCATGTTTCGATATGCTGACCCTCGTTGAAACAGGTTCTCCGCACTAAGGCGAACCGAGCGAGGAGCCGAAGCCGTCTTCCCGATCCAGTCCAGCTGTTAGCGCATTTTCACCGTGCCTCAAAGCCTTTTGAAGTCCGAAGCTGCAACTCTTCATACACAAATGCAGCTCCATGGCAAAGCGATCCTCCAGCCAGGAGGTCTTTATCGTTTTGAGTTTATAAAAGGATGTAATGTACAGGACTGCTATCTCATTTTGAGTCAACCCTTTTGTAAGCCGTTCGGCATATTAGCTAACTCGTTCAAGAGTTTGTAATAGATGTTCATTATCAATAAAGAGAACTTTTCTATGTTTCAAATCTGTGTTTTAATTTATCTGCGTACTCTGAATATGTGCCTGCTATGCAAATCATTAAAGCCTTGTGCGGGCGCAACTCCAGGCCCGCACGGGCGGTCACGACTCGGGGGACACCTCGGGGCGTGACAGTGTGTACTTGTCATTTCACAACGAAACTTACGCCATCGGATTCGCAGTATTACGCTGGTCCTGTGATCCAAGTTTGGTTCGATTCTGAGAACACTGACAAAACCTTATTTTTTGTGGGCCTCACGGCTCCACTTGACGGACAATTTTGTGACCGGCTCATCAGAATCCAATTCTGGACATTCCGTTGGGTTTATATCATCATTCTGGACTCATAGACACTAAGTTTGAAGAATTTGGAGAACCTTGTCTCTTATACATTTTTGGGTACAAAATGAGCCATATGTGGACCCCATTTTGACCAAAAATTATTAATTCTGCCCCTGTGTCCAAATTGGACTTATGGGTAGTCAATCCTAGCTATTTTATGTCCTCTTAGAGTGACAGTAATATTTATTTCAGCATCTGGAGGCGTACTTGAAGATCTCGCTGTTACCGAAGCAACTGAAGGAGTTCAAACCCCAGGCAAGTGTACCTTGCCAAAATTTGCAGTAATTGCCTTAATATTATTTGCTTAATTTATTCTGTGATGTATCTGCTCTATCTAGGACCGTGAGACATTGCTTAACGTTCGAATAATATTCGGGTGTCGACGCCGTACGCGGACACTGGAGCAGGATCCAGATTTTATTTACTGTATTTTATTTGGCTTGAGTTATTCTTGTGCCTTGCTATGTCCCCTGAGGACCTGGATCCGGATTATGTCCCCAGGTATAGCAGGAGAGATCTACCTTGAGGTATACGGGATATGAGCAGACGCTGGAGCAGTACCAGCACCAGAGGACGAGGTGGTGCCAGAGAATTTCTCCTGAGTATTTGCTTTATATACTAAGTTATTTCTGTTTCTAGTTACTCTTTTTTCTGACTCTTGGATTACTGTACTAAACTTATTATTGGGTTGTTCCCCGAGACATTTTATTGAGACTTGTTGGATTTTATTTTTCTTTGATTAGTCTGACATTTTGAATTATGTTTACCTTATATGGATAAGATTAGAATTAGACTGTGACATGTATCATAGTCCATTATATTTGTTTTACAACTTAAGTACACTCTAATGGGTCCATTAAATTGGGTTTGCCGATTGGAATGTGCTGCTGGCCATTGCCACATGGCTAGTCCCTTGGTATTTTGGGACTGGGACGTGACATATTGATAGAGAATGATATGTCAGGCCTTGTATATTGTGATAGATACATTAATGCCCCAATGGTACTAAGGTATGGTACTTCGGGTCCTAGTATCATTTTATTGTCGTCCTTAGGACAATATGGATCTTTATTGATATCTAAAGATCGAACAAACCATTGGAGTGCTAAGGGGATGAGCTTTATCCATATTGAACTATTTTAATATATTTTTTGTGTATTTAGATTGATGCACTAAAATTCCATTAGTACAATGCTCAATTTGTAATCTGAGACAATATTTCGTGTCTCCGAGATCTTTCATCTCGAACTTCTTTTTCAGATAGTTTGCAGTCTCATTGATTTTATGTCTTGTTCCAATCAAATTTATATCATCGACATATACTGTAACTATAGCGAAACCCTCTTTAGATTTCTTTATGAAGACACATGGGCATATAGGATTATTCTCATATCTATCTATTTTCATATATTCACTAAAATGGTTGCATCACATCCTTCCAGATTGTTTCGAACTGTACAATAAACGTCTTAGCTTTATGGAATACAGGTTCTTAGCTTTTGAGCTGGGTAGGTTAAATCCATCTGGGATTTTCATATAAATATCGTTACTAAATCACCATATAGATCGTCTGTTACAACGTCCATAAGTCTCATGTCCAGCTTTTTCCTAACTGTCAGACTTATCAAATAACGAAATATTGTTGCATCTATTATGGGAGAATACGTCTCTTCGTAATCAATCCCGTGTCTCTGAGAAAACCCTTATGCCAATAATCGTGACTTAAATCGGGCAATTTTATTCTTTTTATTTCTCTTTCTTACAAACACCCACTTGTAACCTACCGGTCTGACGTCTTTTGGTGTTTGTACTATAGGTCCAAACACTCCACGTTTATTAAGGGAATCCAATTCTGCTTGAATAGCATCCTTCCATTTTGGCCAATCTTTTCTTTGTCGACATCAATCGATGCTACATGGTTCATTGTTATCAATGCCCTTAGATATTTCAGTAGCTACTGCGAATGAGAATATCTCATCTATTGTTATATCTTTGCTATCCCATACCTTCTTTGTATATGTATAAAACATAGAGATCTCTTTGCTTTCAGGTACCTGAGCCTCCTCTTGGGCTTGTGTCTTTTCTAAGACAATAACCTCTTCTTGAGCATTATGTGTAACCTCCTTAAGAGCGTTACTTGGACATTTTCTCATTCTAAGGACAAAGTCTTTCGAACCTATAGGTCTACCATGCTTCTGGCGTATAGTAGATTCAATAGCCAGTCTGTTATTTTTCTCTATAGGGATATCAATTCGATCTGACGCATTTGCAGCGGGCACATATGATTTAATCGCTTTAGATACATCAGTAAATGCATCTGACATTTGATTTGCAATCTCATATAGATGCAATATCCTTCGTACCATAGTTTTATATTGATTAATACAAGGATCTAGATGCGACAGAGTAGGATTATACCACGATAATTTATGCCATTTATTTATGAAGAATGGTTCTGTAAGAATATTCTTTTTTTTTATCTTCCTTTAACGGCGGAAATTCAGTCTCATCAAAATGGCAGTCTGCGAATCTAGCAGTAAAAATATCACTAGTTAAAGGTTCCAAATATCTAATGATTGGGGGCGAATCAAAATTAATATAAATTCCTAAATGATGCTGAGGTCCCATTTTAGAGTGCTGAGAAGGGGAAATAGGAACATAAATAGTATAACCAAATTTACGCAAATGAGAGATGTTAGGTTGATGGCCTGTCACAAGTTGTGATGGTAAAAATTCATGATATGCAGTTGGCCTAACAATGATCAATTTAGTAACATATAATATTGCCCATTGGTATTGTTGATAACCTTTGTCAACATAGTCGATCCTGGATGACCCAATCTGTCATGCCAAATGATTAGATTCCTTGGATCCTTTAGCCTTTTGCTAGTGATGGGGTGAGATTTTATTACCTTCAGAGTAGTTTGATATAGCCCTGAGGAGATTAACTTGCACTTTTCTAATATGAGCTTATTGCTTCCAACATTAGAGGTGATACAAAGATACTCTTTGCTATCATCGTTCATGATTTCAACATGAAACCCGTTCATTCGAATATCTCTAGAGCTGAGTAGATTTCTATTAGATCTACTAGAGAATAATGTATTTTGAATGACTAAGTGTGTTCCATTTGGCAACACAATATCGGCCTTACCATAACCTTCTATAATCTGTACGGGTCCAGTAATGGTGGTCACCTTGGCAGTGTTTGAGGCATATGTTGTGAAAAACTTCCTAGTTTTTAATATAGTATGATTTGTTGCACTATATATCAAGCATATGCCATCATAATTCTCCAAAACTTTCAAAAACAAAAACTAATAATATATTAATATGCTACTAATTAGTTAAACTTGGCATATTGCCAATTATTATAACTTAATCTAAATCTAAATGAAACTGCTTCGAAGAAAGTAAACTACCTAGACTATTGATCATATAATGACCAATTTATTCAAAGTGGAAAGTAAATAAACTTAGATAAGCATACAATAACTATTCATTGACTTCGCCTATCATGGCGTTGAACTGGTCTTCTGAAATTACGTTTTCATCCTTATCTTAGAAGAAATCATTAAAATCCATTTGTGTTGTACCCTCCATGAGATTAGTCTCCATACCCTTTGAGGCTTCATACTCGTCCACTTTCTTTTGTGAGATTCGATAGTTTCGCATCCAATGACCAACTTTTCCATAACATTTACAAATATCATTTGGAGCAGTTAGATTAAGAATTTGGGCATTATTTCTTCGAGGATTAAATCCCTTATTTTTGAACTGTGTATCATTCCTTGGACCCAGATTGTAGCCATTTCTTTGGCTTCTATGACGTCCATGCCCTCTACCTCTGTGATTTTCTTGACCCCTAGTATTAGTTATATTTTTTCGAGCACTAGTCATATTTACTTCAGATGTAATTGGTGCAGACCCAGTTGGTCTACTAGTATGGTTTTTGATTAATAACTCATTATTTTTCTTGGCCACGAGTAAGACAACAATGAGTTCAGAATACTTCTTAAAATTTCTTTTCCTATACGTCTGTTGTAGGGTCATATTAGTCGTATGAAATATGGTAAATATTTTCTCTAGCATGGAATGCTATGTCACTTCTTCACCCATAACTTCAATTGTGAAGTAATCTTGAACATAGCTGAATTATAGGCTGCAACTGTCTTATAATATTGGAAATATAGATTAAGCCATTCATGGAGTGCACCTGGTAGTATGACTATTTTCTGGTGATCATATCTCTCAGCTAGAGAATTCTATAGCACCAAGGGGTCCTTGACTGTTAAGTACTCAGCCTTGAGATAATCATGA